>JAZGTJ010000585.1:31549-48833 GCA_036877575.1 Botia almorhae | reverse complement strand
TTTTTTTTTTTTTTTTTTTTTTTTTCACGTAGAAGTGGGGGTGAGTTAGTAAATTAGTCACGGAAGAAGAGACGAAAAAGATGAGTTTTTAGTTGTTTCTTAAGCCACATTAAACCTGAATGTATATATACATGATTGTTAACAGCACACTGTACAGCAGGTCATATTTCACTTTTAAAGCATAATTATACAGTACAGAGTCTCTCGCTGTTTGAATACAAGACGCCTCTGGCTATCCCAACATCCTGTCTGGCCAGACCAGGGAAAAAACCCATTCCATTAATTAAACTGGACTCCCTGCAGTGGAGAGCAAATTAAATCTGTACCGATTTCTCAGCCATCAGCCTTATTATTTTGGGATCTCTTTAAGATGACCAAGCCAGTCCGACAGCAGCTTATTTTCATTTTTAACCCATTAACCAACACAAAATTCTTTAACTGGCTTTCATCCACTGATACGTCCAAAAAACCTTTAAGATGATGACAAATTCACACAGAATTTCTCAGACAATGGCTAACAGATTTCAGTTTGATAATAGTAGCAGCAACCAAGAAGAAGCTCAAATTAAACGCTTCATTCACGCTATTTTGCACAGTCTGAATAATTCAGCAGGGTACTTAGTCGAAATTACAGTTACACAGCTTAAAAAGAGGTTACGCAGGGGATTGTGGGTAGGAGAGAGATGAGATTTCTGAAGCTGTGGCGGTGAGTCACGACTGATCTCGCCTCCGTGGGTCAACAGAAAGGGCAAAAATTAGTCTAACGCATCCCAAAAAGGCAGCGTGCGGACCAGGTGATCCTTTATCTTCTAAAAGTCACAGATAATTAACTCAAACCTGCAGACAAAGCATACCACTTTCCAAGGTCGCGCATCTCACTCGAAAAGTGATACGATTCGGTTTCACCGCGTTCACTCTCGTGAGATATCAACTCGCACAGGAGAGACACTCTCCCAAAAGCCCTGAGCTCAGGTAACCGAGGTCATTTCAAACTGAGAGGACAGATAACTGAGAAACCGCCGATAACCTCGAGTAAAATAAGCAGCACCTTGTGTTTAGTTACTCACATTGACGGATTCCCGTCCACCGTACTTGATCCGAATTCTCGGCTCCTGTATGACATCCAAGTTCGTGCCGGTCACCACCAGAGGTGTGTGTCCACTGTAAAAACACAAGAAATCACGTTACTCAAATACATGTCATTTTAAGGTCAAGCACTGACACTCTATCCTGTCTGAACTCTAAACACATTCAAACACACACGGGGCTCCAAAAAGTGGTTTCAAAGTGGTTTGCAATAATACGTGCACACTTGAACATGAAGTCAAAGTGATCTGAGTTCACTTTCAAGGCATTGATTGGTAGTTTGTACTTTTTGCACATTGTTTCATTGTTTCTTTGTTCTTTTAGCTAATTTGAGACTATGAAATTAATTGTTTACCATGTTCAAATCACAAGAGCAATATTGTTCAAAATAATCACAATATTTTGGGATAAAACCACGCAGCTTGTGGTTCCGCCTACCTCTGCAACTCTCATGCAGAAGCAGCTCATCTCCACTTAAATCAAAACTGCCCTCAAACATTGTTCCTGTGTAAACCAGAGCTCAGAAGGTTTAAAGGTGCTTTTAACTGGCTTCAGTAGGTTTAATCAAACATGCGAGACGTGTCTTTAAAATCACTTAAAGAACAGCAGCAGCAGTGATTCTGCTTAGCATTGCGGGACTGTCCAGGGTGGGCTGAAGCTCAACAGTGATCTTTACATAAGGGAAGGGTGGTGCAGCGAGTGTTTTGTGTGATGTGGGTGCTGCTCTGCTACGTCTGCCACAGCACCACCTCTCTGTCTGCTGGAGCCAACATGAGAAAACACAACTGAGATCTCTTTAATGTCTCCACTGGGTCTGCTACACTGCAATGAGAACAACGGGAGAATGAAAGGAAACTTGTTAAAGAAATCGTCCCAGCTAACAGGGAATGTTCTCAGAACATTGGCTAACATTCCCCATAGATTTTTTATAGTTATCAAACATGTTCTTGCAGTACCGTTAGTAGAACTTTCCTAATACTTTATATCATACATCAAAAAGGTTATTCTTAAATTGTTGGTGCAACATTTTAAAAACTTTACAAAATTTAAACGGTTTGAAATTTTGAATGCTCTCTCTGTCTCGCTCTCTCTCTCTCTCTGTTTTTGACTCTGTCGCTGTATATAAACCCTGTGCAGCCTTAAGGCATGAATATGTTAAAGTGATGCATAATCAGTCAAATTCTACAGCGCGAGCCACTCAAAAATCACTTCAGATGTACTTACAGACACACCCTGAAGAACAATAACACGGCGAAATTACACAAGCTCATCTGAACAAGCCTCTCACTCTGTGTCTGAGAAGGTATGGAAGGGATCTAGGATTCAAAATCTAATTTAAACCTGGAAATAGTTCAAGAAAGAACGGGCAAAACAAATGAGTAAGAAACAATTTGTATATAATAAAAAATGGCGAAATAAATGACATGGACTATGACCCCAATGAATTCTATGGTGTTATTTAAAGGTACAGTACAGATTTGGGAGAGTATTTGAATTGCATGGCAAACGTCACTGTAGACTCTACAGACTGTGCAAAGAATTATGGGAGTTCAAGACCCTTACGGCGTGGTAAGTAACAGCAGTGGGAACTATTAGTTTAAACTATTATTAGTCTCAGATGTGACACGCTATAATAACAGTGAGTAAAAACATATGGTTTGTGTTAGCCTTCTTTCTCGGAAAAGCATCACATAGTCACCTTGACATGGTGTTTTTTCAAAGAAACAAATCAATTTGAAAACAAGTCAGCCATTTATTTATTTCACGAATAACTCAACCACCCACAGCCTTGACAAAGTCGCTGAAATGCATTCAACGAATAAGATCTATTTCTTGCGGTAATATATCGTGTCCTATATTCAATGAAATGGTTCTTGAATCATAAGCCTTATAAAATTGGTGTTTTCAAGGGTTGGCAGGGAATAAATGTACTTTTCACACATTAACCTTTACAGGATTCTTGTATCTTTGCTCTCATTGGTCATACAGTAAACAATATGCGCGCTCACCTTGCGATGCTCCACTCCGGTTCGATGCGCTGAACGGTGGGATCATCGATGTACTCAAAGGTCAAGCTCTCTCTGACCTGGGCTCGGTCCACGCTTACACTGATCTGAACAGGCCCCACCCCCGTCAGAGAGGGGGCGGAGTAACACACAATCTCGGTCATGGTCCGTCTGTGGGCGGAGCAGACAAATTCCAACAAATCAGATTCAGCCAACAGAGTAAGAATGACACATTACAGTCTTTCTGCAAAGTTCAAGTGTGTCAGTTTTTTTTTAAAGGTACTTATGAGTTTAATAATGATTTTGGGTGGCGATCTGACAAACCAGCCTAAAAGAAGTGTTTGGAAAGAAGTCAATATTTTTGTGCATCTGTTTAGCGATGCGAGCAGCACAAAAATGAAACATGTCAGCTTTAATAAAAGATGGATAGACATTAAGACACTATGTATTTTAATGAGGCCTGTGGGCGACTCTCTGCTTTTTTCCAACTGCAAGCTTTTCTTACGACTCTCTGATTGCGGTACAAAATGAGCATTAGTCATTTTCTGTGGCATATTGGTGAGCATTAAGCTATTACTTACTTCCCTCCTTCACACACACACACACACACACACACACACACACACACACAAACACACACACACACAGGAAGACAGAAAAAAATAGGAATCTGCAATTAGCCGATATCTCATTAAAGCAGTCGGCACTTGCACCTTAAAGCAGTACAATCAGCCTTGTCTTTTAACAGACAGCCTGTGGAGACGGGAAGAGGAGAAAGAACGATCTACAGGAGAAAAGCTGGTGGGGGGTCCATTATTAAGGTAGAGAGGAGGAACTCTGTATGTCAGCTAAATCATACAGAGAGGAAAAGCACACGATCTGAGCTGAGGAAAGTCACATGACAAAGCACACTGTTTCAGGTGGACAACCACAGCAGAACCAAGATGGTGGACCACCTCAAATCTGGAAGAAACCACCAGCGACCTCAAAACAACTATCTACAGTTGAATGTTCTGTATAGATTATACTTATTTTACACCCTATATCTTGAATCTTACTCCTAATGTTTCATAATTCTGGCAGACTACTGTTTTGTTCATATTATATATATAATATTATATCATATTATATTATATATATTAAAATTACATGGACTGATAATTGTAGCAAATTAACCTACATTTACATTTCATTGATGCATTTGGCAGACGCTTTTATCCAAAGCGGCTTACGTTGCGTTATATTATACATTGTTTCTGAGCATGTGCAATCCCTGGGATCGAACCCATGACCTTGGCGTTGCTAACGCCATGCTCTAACCACTGAGCTACAGGAAAGCGTGCTCTAAACAACCTGACTGTAAAACATGTAACTGTAAAACAACCAACATTTTATTGTGATAATGATATTAACAGAATGCTATGAGCTGTTAAATCAGCAGATGTATAAAATATTGATACTTTCAATCAATTTTTACTTAGCCAATCAAAGCGCAGTATTTAAAACACTTCTATACACATCTGGCAAAACAGAGCTCAGTTGCACAGAGACACTATATCCCACAATGCAATGGGCTCATGAAATGGCATTTCTTACTCGTAGAATTCGCAGGTCTGGTTCCCGAAAAGGACCGTCACGCTGCTGCCAGCCCCCAGATTCTCGCCCATTATGGTGACTTTAGTTCCACCAGATTCAGGGCCTCGATTGGGTGACAAGCCTGTGATAGATGGCATCTAAAAGAGAGAGAGAGAGAGAGAGAGAGAGAGAGATTAGAAGCGCAATTTCCAATTGTATAATTCACAACTTTAACCGGTTTTGAGTTTAGATCTGGATTATCTTTTCCTAAAAACCTGTTTGGAAACAGTCATTAATTCAGATACATTCCATTTGGATAATGCATAAACTGCACACAGCAGCTTGAACTACAGTTTGTGAATGCGCAGTTCACCATCACTATGCGCTGAAGAGAAATACATATCGAATCGGCCTAGATGCACAAAAGCGAGTCACATCTGTAAATAACAACCGTCCTTGGTAAGTCTCTGTGTCTTCAGCTCAGCTTACAACAAAGAGAAAAAGCTACAGAGAAACGTCAGTTCCAGTCCTGTTTGAGTGACGCGAGCTCATGAAAAGCACGTCTGAGGACAAATACAAGGCTTTAAAAACGCGGTACATAAATTCTCTTGTTCCCTGCACTGTCCTCTCCCGCCTTCATGGTACACGAGGACTGAAAATAACAGACGGGGAAATACAAACAGACAGCTCTGCGTCTTAGGAATAAACATGAAATGGCTTCCGGCCGCCTTCAAACGTGCAAAGATTAAAAACGTATTAGCACCAATTTCTGCCGCGTCTCTTGTTGTTACACAAGCAGCCGGCTGCTCTGGGATTCGGTGTTGTCTGACAACATTTGGTGGAAGGTCTGAGATAACACACTGTTTTTACATTTGACCCAATGGGAAGGCGCGCAGGTGCCGAAACCCAACGACGTGTAATAATGCACATGAACAGCTACCCAGGTACATTTTTAGGCTGTTCACATATTGTAATAAATACAGCTCTTCTAATTAATAAAGACGGTTAATTGTTGTGGTATGGATAATTGTGTGTGTGTGTGTGTGTGAGTGAATGCGGGTGTTGATTATCTATTAACCCCAGGCTGGCAGTCGCGTGTTCTGGACAGGTGCGACAGCTCCCACTGGTGCCCCTCTACAGCACAGAAACCATCCTGCCTTTGATTCGGTTAATGGCTTTCATTGTCTCCGTGTTGAATGCCCGCCCCCCCGGTGCTTTGCGTTCATAATCACTCAATATTTTAATAACCGCCAACAAGTTCCATTATGCTGATGACAGCTTTGCTTCTTAACGGAGAAAACCGGGCTGCTGTCTTACCGATAATAATGACAAACACAGTGGCAATCTGCAAATGAATGAGCTTTTATTATGTATCTCAAGTCTGATGAGTGCATTCGCTTAATAAACCTGCGTTTCTTTGAACGTCTGCGAAAACGAACATGTAAAAAAGGCTTTTATTTAAGAAACTACTGAAAATGCATAAAAATACTACATTAAACAAGATTACACAGCACAATCAGTCATTAAAATACCATGTGAATCAGAAACTGGAGTTTTTTATTTTCCTTTTTAATTACCTAACATACCGCCTAGAACGGAACAAACCAAATTACAATACGGCCACTAATTTTAAAAATATGAATAAATATCATAAATATGAGAAACATTAGCGCTTTTGTCCCAGATCTGCTTAGGTTAGCAGAAAAAAACAAAACAAAAGTACCACAGTATAATTATCCAATTCAAACTTTGCAGTTTCACAAAAATACCAGGTTATATGCATGTTATTCTGTATTATTGTTCAGCCATCTGAAACCACAACAGTATTATCTGTACCATAACAGTGCTTTTTTGACGTGTTTATGGTCCATTTTGTGGACCAAGAAAGAAACGACAAATTGCCCAATCAGAAACTACTGTAGCACGTTTGAGTCAAATGGATGAGAACTGAGAGCCACGGACACTTGAAGCAGTACTGAGGAAACGTCTTTGTTCCTAAAGTGAAGATGTTTGGACAGCTGAAGTATGTTGAGCTCTGAGTAACTTCCTCTGATTTGACATTTCGCTGTTTGAGCATTTCTGAGAACAAAGCAACCTCAGCAACGTTCACCTGTCCAAAGACGTCACATCACCGAGACCCCCGAGTTCTCCTCAACAGACCGAAAAAAGCCCAGTTAAAAAAAACAAAACAATGGCCAGACCCACCACTACCTCACAGCATTATTCAGAGAAACAGCAGAGTTCAGGACCTTACCACGAAAGAATACAGCTGAGAGGAGCGAGTCTGCAGCTCTGGCTTACACTCCCCCACACACAAATGGACCGGGCCGGGCTTACTGTCCACAGGTGCTCCGTCCATCTCACACACGATCCTGAGAAACAACAAACAAACAACATTAAACTGTCAAGTTTAAATGTCATTTTGATGAGATACAATTATTGACTACAGGAGGACATTAACCCAGTTCCATTTAGAATCTTGGTTCATACTGTTCCATATCTGGAATCTGGAGTGACTCCGGATTAAAGAATGAAAGCATTGCAAGTCTTCCACACTCCTGCTGAGCGATCAGTATGCAACTATACGTCTCTCCATTGATTTCCCTTTGATCTCAATGTCATTTTTACTTTGGTTCCTGGATTGCTTTAGAACACACATTCCATTAGTTAAATTGACAGGACTGCCTGGAGAGTGTCAGGGGTGTATAGATGCTGCAGACTTTGGGAGCGTTGAACCCTAATATTCTCCAGTTCTATTCTGCAAACATAACTTCAAAAAGCAAGTACAGCGTGATCGTGCGCTCTGATCAGAGCTGCTCCATGATTCTACATCATATGGACCGATCGGGTATCATCAAAACACAGAAGCGGAGCAAATGTAAAACCAACATGAGAATCCAAATCGGAGTTGAAAGGCTGTACTGAAAAATCAATGTGGGGTGTTATTGTGTGTTTGCAATGGTAAGTGAGAATCTGATGGTGGGCGTGACGCGGTGTCCTGCAGCGAATCTGACGCGTACAGCAGACAGAGTTCACAGCTCCTCTCTCCATACATAATCAATCACACCGAACGTGGGCTTTTATTTTCGTGCCAGTTAAAGTTGTGGTGCTTTATTCATTATTGCTGCACGAAAGTTTGAGTGGCTGGCTTCAGTTTCACCCCTGCTAATGCTGGTGCATAAATAATGCGCAAAAATGCATTTTTACTCATTTAAATGTAGTTACAGTACAAATATCTTACAGTAAAAAACAAATTTGTCTGCAAACAACATAATAAGGCAAAAATGGCACTATATTATAGTAGACGTAAAGGTCAAAATATAACCTACAGGACGCCTGTAATGGTTTTGTAAGGGTTGTATAAAATGGTCAGGCACAACTACTGAGGCTCTTTTTGCGCCTCTGTCTGCAGGTTTGATGGGGTTCAATGGCGCATTCTCCATTTCCTCCTGACACCCCTTCCACTGCTCCACACAAATGAATCCACTCCCACTCGGCTCGGATTAAAGTGCCATCAGGAGAGAGAAGCTGACAAATCTGCCTCCTGCAGCCGGCAGCACGCCGCGCATTTCAATTACTGCACATCTTCCCTCTCTCCGTCGGTACCCACCCCAGCAGCAGAGAAATGCATTGTGGGTACAAGCTTCACCTGAACAGACACTAAGGGCTGTTTATACACCATAAAAACCCTAAATTTCAGAGCTCAAGTCCAGATGACCCTCACTGTACAGTAGAAACACATGTCATTGTGTTCTGTTAAACTGCACATGCGCAAGCTGCCGTCTGCATGTTTCTCTCGCAGAAATTACACACTTTGTCTTTAAAAGATTTTTTTATCATACGGTCGCCCCCCCTTCTTTTTAAAAACTAATACTAAAGAACTTCCAGGTAAGGTAAGGTTTAACAATAAACCTATGCGCAATTCTTTCTGCATGTCCTTGCAAAAAAACCAAATGCATTACGCAGGTAAACACACAAAAGATCACCTGTGATTAAGAATCGTCACGTTTGTTTCTCCGGAAGCCGAAATTAATGATGAAATTCTGTCTCACAGACATTTACTGAAGTCGGAAGCAAACAGGGTTAACGACACAATTAACAGAGTAAACAAACAGATGCTGTTGTTTGACGCAGTAACAGACCAACCTGGCTCTGCCTCGACTCTAATTAGGGTTTCAGAGGAGCCCTGGTCACCGTTGACAACCAAGTACTTTTGACAACAAGTATTTTTTTCCGCCTTTGTTAAGATGTTTCTGTCAGATAAGACATGCTCACTTGAGCAGAAAGCAGAGGGCCACAACCAGTCTGGCTTTTCGTGCTCGAACCTGATTGGTCGGTTAACAATTATGACATCAAAGGCAGCTCACTGGATCTTCCGTGCGTTTAATGCACTCATCTTGCTGCGCTTTAAAGTGCACTACATGAAAACCTGAGGTGAAAAACAAGATTTTTTTTCCATTAAACAGTTTCTGAGTAGATGTAATGTAGAACGTGCCCTTTTCCAGCTCCTGCTATTTTGAGAAGTTTATAGCTTTTATTGTAACTTTTTTGTTTGTCACTGTATTGTCACTGTAATGTCAAGCGTTTTTTAGCACAATTTCGTTGGAGGTTGTCACATACTGTTCGGCAATGACGTAGCCGTCCTCTCGTGGGGTGCACTGGACTCCCGCCACTTGAACGTTGTTGATCGTGTCTGAGAATGAAAGGCCGAGGTTCACGCCGCGGATGGTCACTCTAGTGCCCCCTTCTGGCGGTCCGGACACTGGCGTCACCTGCAGTGAGAGGGAAAGAGTCACTGATGCATTCATGAGCACGTTCAGCAGTTTCTGCCTGGAAAAGCTTCAAGATTTGAACTCTGTCAGCAATATGGAAAACATGCATGAAACAATAATTTCAGAACGAAGTGTTATAGCTTCTGTAGGCGGTTTGGACCTTTATAGATTATTTATGAAATGGATCATTCCGGCCCTGAATGCTGACCGGTCAATAACTGGCCTAAAATACACAACAGACTGTAGAAACAGCTGTGACACACACAAAAAACTTGTTACTGTACCTAGCTACTGTACATATCATTGCATAATAGTTATAGAGGCCAAATATCATCCTTAGTCATATTTTCTAGTGAAATAAAGTGCAATTCATAACGTTTTGGGTTAAAAATGAACAAAGTTGTTCACAGATCAGTGTTTAAAATGGTGTCTTTAATTTACCCCAATTTATAACAGTAAGTTTATAATAATGATAATTTGAGCTGTCAGGTCTGATTTCCCAGGAAATGTCAGTTTGACTTTATTTGACATCAGCATACGTAATCAAAAGTACGTGAAGTGACCGGCAGTTTTATGTTTCAAACAGAGATGGTGCTAGAGAGGCAAAGGTTACAGATTTCAGCTTTAATGAATTTGCGAAGTAAAATAATTTTGTAAAATGCAAGATGCTAATGTTTTTCTAACTGATATTTTATTGGTCTTCAATAGATCTTCTGATCTTCTTTTGTTCCACTTTGATAGGAATAAGAATTAGGTGTAAAATTCACTGTAGAAACGTTCTATCCTATTAAAATTGTAAAATCAGATCTGCATGCTGTTGCCACGGGCAATAAATCTAACACAAGGCCATTTTACCCTCAGTGCCACCCACCCTCTCATAAAATACAATATGGCCACTCTGCGTGACCTTGGCACTGTGTGCCACAAAGCCTTCTGTCCTGCTAAACCCACGAGAAGCTCTGTGCTGGATCTTCTCCAGATCCACAGAGTGAGACAGAGAGAGAGAGAGAGACAGAGAGAGAGAGGGAGAAAGAATGAGAGAGAGAGAGAGAGAGAGAGAGAGGGAGGGAGGGAGAAAGGGCATTGGAGAAACCGCCAGGCCACATATGCTGTATAGTCACTACATACACAATCAATAAACCATTTGTGGGCAGTCATGTGGAAGCTCAACCAACATGACCACAGTAGAACATATCTGTGCCTGCTTGCTGATCTGAGACCTGTTCGGCTTGTGAAGTGGACCGGAACATGCAGTCACCCAACAGGAAGTGTACTGCCACCTGAGCTGTGGACATTAATGGGTTCAGAGTAAGTGTCTATGCAGGGTGGAAGTACATTAATCTTTTATTGCTTTTTTATTCACGTAGGAGCAGGAAATACGCAACAAGGAAGAAAACAGATGGAAAAACAGAGGAATAAATGCCAAGCTTAATCTATTCACTTCAGTCCACGTTAGCATCAGACGAACCATGAACAACTAACCAAGCTACTGCAAAGCCACAGCACAATAAGTACGTTCAGAAAGGCACAACGTCTCCCGTTTGAATGAAAGCAGTATACAGTACGTACTGCATGCTGTTCACAGTATGCCAGTTTTCTTAATGAATTAACCAGAATGACCTACAGCACTAGGTTTGCCAAAATGCAGCTCAGTATACAATTATGCACACTGCGTGAACTTCTGTATCCCACAATGCAATGTGCTCAATTTGACCTTCAATTGTGGTGAATGAACCAGAAGTGATAAAATACATTATTATCTCATTCTCAGCTGCTAAAATAGCACAGACAGCCTTACACAAAAATAATACAAAGATTGTGAAACAATGTATTTGCATACTGAATACCATTACAATGTACTATTTTTTATCTAATATAATAGTGTGCTGAACATACTATATGTGTGCGGTACACACCATAATAGGGAGTGTGCGGTACACACCACGCTCTGCCATGTCTTTTTTGTAACAAATTATTGTAATTACTAAGTGGTGTTACATTTTTTAAATTTAACGATAAAACAAACACACAAATACAGAACTTCATAATGATATGAATGTTTCATCTCCAGAGGGAACCTCATCAGCTCATTCCATAACAGTCTGATCATGTAGATGCCAGATTCATGGTGCTGCTCTGACTGACCATTACAGACCTCAAATGGCTTTTATTCATACAGAGCACAGATATCTTCAGCATGGACTCGATACTTCAAAGCGTCTTCCGCCCACTCTGAGGGGAGAATGCCGGATTGTTTGACCCTGCTGATGGCCTCCTCCACCGCATGGAACTGCAGAGTGCGTGGCTGCTGGTCCAGAGCTACAATCACGCGCCACTGCAATTCCACCCTCATTAGAAAAGTGGCTGTCTGCTCTTCAGGCCGGAAAGAATGCAGAACTTCAGAGAAGATCTTGATGCTTCTCACGATCCAGAGTGTTCCTTTCCTTTGAGTTATACTGACACAAGCAGACAAAAACAGACTTGGGCAGATACACATATAGCCGCGGGCTGGTGTCGTGTCTTGAAAGTGTTTGGACGATAAACTGGAAGCCTTTTCATTTTTTATGCATTTCGTTCCTGTGGCCGCTCATTCTGTAATCCCTTTGAAGTCAACATAAACAACATTACCATTTTACTTCTGAAATGTGACTTATCACGTGTAACAGGATGTATGAAAACCATAGAAAGGGGCTTGATTTTATCCACTTATGATAGATTGCATGAACGAATGGGGATTTTAGCAGTGTGCTCCCGTCAGCTTTACAGGATCCATTGGGTGAAATGAAGCAGGCAAGGCTTTTTTTGTTTTTGTTGCTTGCTTTAAGCACTTAAAAACTTGCTTTAACACAAGTTTTTGTGTTAAAGCTGCAATGCAAAACAATGCAAACATTTTGACGTAGGGCAGACGTGCTTAGAACCATTTTACCCAGCATGCACTGGGGCATGAAAAGGCGACCCTCTGGAGCGGGCACAAATTTGGCACGTTGTGTCCTTATGATAGTGTACATGCGACAGACGATCTGAAAAATCGGTCAGAAAGAGTCAAGCGATGGAGAAAAGCTAATGCTCAACACCAGCATGTTTGAGACTAAACAGAAATGCGTTTTCCGTCCTTGGAGAGTTTTCACGCACTCAGTTGCCGCATATAATTAGGAAGCTGTAATGAAAGTGTGAGGCAGGAGGAGGAAAGGTGTGATTTGTTACCGCGGTCGGGATGGGAGTCTTTCAGCTGATTCAGGCACGTTCCGAATTCACACTGTGATGCAATTTACAGGGTTGATAAAACCCGTCTTATGACTTGTTTCTTGCTGCATAAACCGCATACTAAACGCTTTATTCGCTCTTAAATGTCCCCGTGGCTGACGGTGATAAAGAGTGAAAAGGAAAACGGAGAAAAGAGGGGCCCGCTTTTGAACGTCGGCCAAACAGGAAAGTTTGTACGCAGAGAAAGGAAGTAACAAGGGACTTGAAAGTGGTGCGTATGGTTTAACATTGGGATTTGTGGTTGAGTGAGCGTAGCTGAATTCTGCTCTGTAAATAGACACGTGCGTTTGTGGGGAATTCTGCTGTTCTAGTAGCTCTGAGGGGAGAGACGGCTTTATCAGGCTAATATCATTTATTCATGATGATTTTCACTGTGGATGCGCTCTCTCGCTGTCAGTGAGTATCTGTATGTCTACCTGTGCGTGTGTATTGAGGCGATTACTTCCTGGGTTTCTGGCCAAAGATAAGTAACAAACATGCAAAATAAATTTGAATGTATCCTGATTGGTTGCAACTACATTTTCCTGTGTATGTAAACATTTCCAGATTCTTACATGTATGTGTGTGTGTGTGTGTGTGTGTGTGTGTGTTTTTATCGCTGATCCAAGATCAGCACTGCGGGGCACGAACTTGCACCAACGTTTCCGTGACTAAACCACTAAGCAGAGGCTCTCAGACCATCTGAAGCTAAGAGCTGCGTCTAGACCAGCTTCAAGTGCCTGACTGTCTTCCGCATTCATTTGATGCCTTACCCTCTGCTTTCACCGAGGGCTTAAGCCTCATTAATATTAATGAGGCCTTGAGAGGCGGGGCAGAGCACTGCTTAATAGAAGCATTAATGATTCATGACTGCCATCCTCCCGTAGGCAGATCCCGCTAATGTCCATGCATGTGTACAAATCAGTTTACAAACACAAAAAATAACAACAGAACTAAATTAAAAACAATCCTTCAATTTCCATAGTTCTATCCACTTTCTCCAGACTTTTCTCATGTACCTCATTTTTCCCTGCTGTGAATTCACGTCCCTATGAACAGAAATAATGCCCAAGCAACAGGATGTGTGTTAGTAATACACAACAGCTGCTATGAAAGAAACACAATTATTCAGCTCTCTGCTTTGCCAAACCTAGAATTCTTTCATCCCACAAAGTTTAATCTGATTTGCCTGTTCGTTCTAAATGAAAACAAACCACAGGAAGTCACACGCTTACTTTATAATTGTCTTGTGTGCACACAGGGCCACACCTACAGCTGCAAACAGCTGCATGAATCAATGGGCAGGTCCTTTAAACACAGGGCACTCGTGCGTTACCCAAACTAATTAAACACCATGTCTTCCTCAAAGCACACACGCACACACGTTTACTTATCTACCTAATGTAGCCTTTAATAGAGTTCTATTGTTATTATACACAGCTAGTTATAAAGAATATAGCCTAACCCTCACGGACACTCCAACCCTAACATAAAACTTCCGCATTTTTACTACTATTTATTTACTAAATTTTTGTAGGGTTTTTACAAATGAGGTCATCCCCAAAAGGAGGTTTTGCTCAGATTTGCCAGGTTTGCCAAATTTGTCTCCAATACATGGTCAAGTAAACCCGCACAAACACACACACACAAACACACACACACTGTGTGTCATCCAAGTTCTAACATTGTGTTAATTACAGCTAAACCTGAGATACTGGTGGCTACAGTAAGTGATGGAGTGTGACAGACACATAGAGAGAGAGAGAGAGAGAGAGAGAGAGAGAGAGATTCACGATACACACACAGCTCACCTTTCTTTATAAATAGCAGTGTCAATAAGAGCTCAGTCAGACTGCAGAGTAAGAATATGAGTGAGACAGGAATCCATTTCCACATCTGTGTGTGTGTGTGTTACTGTGTGTGCCTGTGAGCGCGTGTGTGTGTTACTGTGTGTGCATGTGAGCGTGTGTGTGTTACTGTGTGTGTGTGTGTTACTGTGTGTGCGTGTGAGCGTGTGTCTGTGTGTGTTACTGTGTGTGTGTGTTACTGTGTGTGCGTGTGAGCATGTGTGTGTGTGTGTTACTGTGCAGAACTATTTACTCCACATACACTGAACAGAGCAGCGTTATGACCCAAAGGCAACATTTTATGACACAAAACACAGTTAATATTTTGGGTTTAAAGCTTTCGCACAAGAGCAAAGAACTGCAGTATTTACTTGAACATGTACTTAGTAAAAAAACATAAAAAGATGCCACGAAGGGGACTTCTGGAAACTTACACGAGTGATAAATCAAAAATATTTGGTATGCAGCAGTTCAAAGATACAAACTTTCCACATATTGGCAAGAGTTACTGCAACAAATCACAAAACGCCATCGGCTACATAACAAATGTTCCGGGTGACAGGAAACAGGAAATCAGAAGCGTGTGTGGGCGGAGCAGATGTGGGCGTGTACGCGTGTGTGACGCACCTCTGTGATTCGAGGGTTGGTGCACTTTACGTTGGTGCTGGCGAGGTGCAGCCAGCGGCTGGTGTAGGGGTTGGACATGGGGCAGTGCTGGCGTAGGGTGCAGCGCCCCTCCATACTGCACCAGCCACACTGAAACTTCCTCTCCGCTTTCAGACACACGCCGCAGCTGTCCCGCTGAGCGCCACACTTGTACAGGTGCACTGTGGGATACAGGCGGGTTGAGGTTTTGCTCAATAATTGTGGGCTAATTGCTTCCTAGGCAATATTGACATAGTAAACTGCAATTCAATATGTTTTCTTGATATAAGCTTGAGGCTTTCCAACAGTAACTTCAGACAGGTTCTTACACTACATCCGAAAACATGGAAACAGGTTTCAATTCAGATAATTGAACTTTAAATAGTGTGGATGCCAATTTCGTACGAATGACAAAGATGCAGTGAGTGATCAATGGCACATTTTAACAATTCTATTTCCTGTCTTACTGCAGGAACTGTTTAGGAAAGATGTTACATCCATCGCGGCCAAAATCGAGTTAAGATAACATGACATGTTTACATAGAGTTAATAGTCACTGAAAATATTGGTAGATCTGCGCAATACCTTTGATGTTCTCAGGGTTATCAATGATGAAGTTTCCGTTCCACACCACCGAGAAATCCACAGGCAGCTCGCTGATTCTCAACCCTTCATACAGATACTGAGAGAGAGAGAGAGAGAGAGAGGTGTCAACATTGTCCCTACAGTGTAAATACTGTCATAATGTACGGAATAAACATATTTGATTGAATTTTGTCTTTGCTGTGTTAATTATTGATTGCAACATGAAGAAACAGAGAGAGAGACAGAGAAAGAGACAGAGAGAGGGGAGAGAGAGAGACAGAGAGAGAGAGGTGGCTGGTCTGTATTAGTGGTTATTGAGTTACTCTAGGATTGCATCATCAATCAGATGAACAGGGAACACTTTCTGATTTTCTACAGTTTGGACACTTCACCGCCTCCAGCCTTATTTCTGCTTGCCGTGTGTTTGTTAAAGTGTAAATGAGATAAAAATATCGGTGAAGAGACCGGCCACACCCATGTCACAATGTTCATTTTTCTGGAACTAGAGTAGAGTTATAGGAACACTCCTACTTGTCTGCCATTGGTCAGAATTCATACAGCTACTGATTACTTAAGCCAGTGTTACTATGATGGGCTGGTCGGGATGGCCACAGCGTTTACACAATTTGGGGAATGGCTTAATTACAGACGTGTCTACATATTAAGTTATATTTTATATATATTTGAACAAAGTTTAAAAACGTAACATTTTAATGACACATTTCTCAGTTTTTCTTTCTCACGGTTACACATGCACACCGGGGCACATACTGTACGCCTGTCTGTACGCGTGTGTGAGACGTACCGAGCTGTTCTGACACTGTACGCTGGAGCTGTTGAACCTGAGCGCCGTCACTCTGTGACTGACTCCTTGTATGTGTAACACACACTCGTACCCGCGCTGACCCGACTGAGGCTGCGGAAGATTCCGTGCTTTCAGGGTGATGGGCTTTACCTCCCCCGCGGGGATCAGAATCTCCTCGGAGCGGACCAGTTGAGGACAGTCCTGCAGTAGTGAAGGCAGCGAGAGGTGAACGGGTAGTCGAAAAACACGCAAACCTATTCACACACACATCATGTCCTAACCTCCCCCCAACATGCACATTTACAACAAAATAGCATCCAGGGTTGCTCAGTAGAGAACATGACAGATGAGTCTGAAAAGCTTTTCTAAAACCTACAGAGTAGATGCTTCCATGTTCACGCACAAACAAACCCCAGATGCTCTTTAAAAGCATGTCAAACTGTTACTCACTAATAGCTGTGTGTACTCGTGTGTACTCGTGTTGTGTGCTAGTAGGTCAGCTAGTGAAACTCCCTAGTGTCTCTCCACTACCCCACTTACACACACACACACACACACACACTTACACACATACACACACGTTTACTTATCTATTTAAATGGGGACATTCCATAGACTTGTGTTGTTTTAATACACAGCTTGTTGTAAACAATATAACCTAACCCTAATCCACACTCCAACCAAAGTACAAAGTTGTCCCCAATATACGGTTAAGTAAAC
>JAZGTJ010000585.1:0-31487 GCA_036877575.1 Botia almorhae | reverse complement strand
AACACTCATTTTCCAAAATAAATGGGGACATGAGGTAGACTTTTATTGCAACTTTCTCTCTAAAGAACGCTCAGGTTACACACACGCGCTCACACGAGCCCAGGCACGTAGTTATGCAAATTTCTGTACAAACACACACACATGATCGATGTTGCACCGTAAGGAGTTTTCGTCTGCATAAATGTGTGTGTTTATTAGTGCATACGACCGGGTGTGAATAAGTGGGAAGTGTGTGTGTGTGCTGTGGTAGAGAATATTCTAGATATTGACTGCTAATTGCTCGCTGTGAGAGGGTGAGCAAGTGTGTTTAGCATCCGACAGGGTGTAATGTAGCACATTGATCAGCCGAACACCTGCACACACACACACACACACTCTCTCCAGTGAGACGGCCCTCGACTTCACACACACTTTTTTGTATCTATTATTGGAAGCTCTTCCCAAGAGCTTTGTGATCTTGTAGATTTGCCACTGTGATGAGAATTACTGTGAGAGTCTGACCTCACAAACACAGTTGTTGCATGTGTGTGTGTGTATGTAATATGTGATGTCCTCATAAAAATAGCTGTACAAACGTGTGTGTGTGTGTGTGTGTGTGTGTGTGTGTGTGTGTGTGTGTACCTCAGAAGCGTTGACACGTCCCTCCTGGAAGGAGCAGCTGGAGGGGTCATGGGTGCAGAGGTTTCGATACTTACACCAGTGGCATCGAAAGGCACTGGTCACACAGGAAAGACATCTAAACACACACGAAAATAAACAACAATGTTAGAGCAAGAGCCCAATTCTACTGGTTGCATCTTTAGTGCCCAGTTATACCCAGTAATACCCAGTTGCTAACACACACACACACACACAATTCCTGCGTCAACTCTAATTGTACATGATCTTTCGAATCAGTCTTTTCATTTGTAGCTGTAGCATTGTGCCGTCACGTATCCAAAACACACGGCGGCGTCTGATTGGTTACGACCTCGGCTTGGAATGAGCTCATCACTTTCTGCTTCTAAAACAGTTGAAACCTGGAACTGCTGGTCTAGGATCAGTTTCCCCACACAGAACGTGTTCTTGCATTCCAAGCAGCTAGAGGAAGAGATGTAGCTAGCCGCAGACCAAAAAGGTTGACTAGCGCTGAAATAAAGCCCTATTTCCACCCCGTAATGCCCCTTATTTATAATCTGAGGACATTTCTGAGGGGCACTATGAAAACAGTCAGCATAAAATGTAGCTGTGGGGACGAAATTGTGCCTTTGAGACCAGCCCTGCTGTGCTCTTGACCTTTGCTACTAACTGCTGACTAAATTAAAAGAGGGCTGAGAAAATGAGCATGTAGTGTTGAACAGCGTCATAATAAACCTCATATATTATATACTAGACCTCAGCTGTACAATCACTCGAGTATTAAGACATACAGTCATAGCGTGACATATGATTTGCATATACATTATATTGTGCGTGAGTGAAGAGTGTTTGCAGGTTAATTATAAATGCTAATGGGAAGACTTGAATAACAATCTAATGGTATTAGTTTTATAATAGCATTGGAAATTCAGACTTAGTATGTATAGACATTAACTCAATTAACATTTGCAATCTGTTTGTTTTGGTTACAAGTAAACAAAAATCAGTTATTGAGAGAGTACATAACAGATCAGTGTTCAATGCGATCTGCTTACCTTACTCTAATTTACAACGGTAAGTTCATAATAATGATTTATGACACATCAGTTTGACTTTATTTGACTTCAATATATGTAAAAAGAAAGTAACCAGAAAGTAAAGTAGCTTTCCTGTAGCTCAGTGGTTAGAGTGTGGCGTTAACAATGCCAAGGTCATGGGTTCGATCCCAGGGATCGAATGCACATACTCAATGACAATGTATAGTGTAATGCAATGTAAGTTGCTTTGGATAAAAGCGTCTATCAAACGCATGAATGTAAATTTAAACCTGCAATTGTATGCTTCAAACAGAGATGGCGATAGCGAGGCAAAAGTTACGGATTGCAGCTTTAATGAATAAGAATGAAAGACTTTAATGAAAGAAATTTAATTCAAGTGTTTAAGGGCAAAAGCAAAAAGTTCTTTTACATTCAAAAATCAAAGTGTTTCACATGATGTATTTATTTGTGTGGTGTTCTATTGAGTATTCCAATAAGCAGCCGACAACTGTGAGAGAATATGGTTATACGTTTCAACTTTGAGTCTGAGAACGAAAATGAGACGGCAGCAGTGGGCACTTACTCATCATTTACATGCAGATGAGCAGAGCTCACGAGAAGAGCCTCCTGAATTCGTAACCCCAACAACATGTCTTGCATCAGCTTCTCTAATTCCAAACCAAAGCCTGTCCAGGACCAGCAGGCCTTGTTCCGTTTGTAGAGGAATACGTCTTGTGTTTGATGTTGAGGAATCTTGGAGGCACGTCTAGGGCAATAAACCTCTACAGCACTTTGGCGTCCAAGAATTTGTGTTTTTTGCGTGGCCGTTAAATTATGCAGAAGTGTTTACGCTAAAATATTCATAAGGACAGGCGCTCCATTGGGCCGCCAGACTCACATGGGCAAAGCTGATTGGACGATGAGATAGACCACCCCAACTGAGCTCTGCACTATGATTAGTGTAATATACCGTGGTGTCTTAATCACTTTGCTCGTGGGAACTACAGATAAATGACAGCATTTTAAAACATTTAAAGGAGAAGGAGAGCGTGGGAGAAAATTTCGGGTAGGCTGACTGTACCAAACGCTAAGCCAGCTCAGCTAAGCTCAGACACCAAACCACACAGGGAGGGACCATCCTTCCTACGGCTACCAGTTTACCCATCATCCCCCGGGGCATTGGCACAAAGGAGAACTAAACTCTGTGTGAGGTCTGCTACACCAGGGTCGGGGGGCTGGTTCATGTTCAAAGGGATTTGATACATCGGGTTTGTTTGATTAGTTCCAGATCTGTCAGATGCTTGGGCGACACGGGCGTGAGAGAGCAAGGACGTGTAGGAAAAGGAGAGAACAGGCTCCAAAAGGAGGAGGGTGAACCTATCAGTGCCAGCCAATCGGATTCCTCAAAAACTACCTCTTCCTGTGTCTTTTAGCAAGATTCTAGCTACCGGGGCAACTGTGATCTCCGATATCACACAGCATCTGTTCACCACAGAAGACACCAGAGATGCGGTTTTAAACACACACACACACACACACACACACATACGTAATGCTTTTTATACTGTACATTCTATACTATACATTCAACTGTATATAACAGCAACCCTCACAGAAAATGTTTAGCTGTTTTAGATTTGCAGGAAAGATCATTCTGTATGACTTATAAGCTTGTTTCCTCATGGGGACCAAAAAATGTCCCCGGAGAGTCAAAATGACTGGTATTACTATACTGTGGGGACATTTGGTCCTCATAATGTAGAGAACACCAGGACACGCACACACACACAGGCGATGAATATAGAAACAAAAAACATAAACAAATATAAAAGAGAGTTTGGAAACAGTTGTCTATAATCTGTCTTCCTACGGTGAGCTGACGTTCAGTCAGTCTCTCTGATCTCTCACCACAGCAGATGAAGTGAAATTAAACAGTGACAGACAGCGATGCCTCCAGCCTGAGCACAAACCCACAGAACACTTACATCCAGAAATTCAGACATGAATTCAGAAACGTCAAGCAATCAGTCGCTATTTACCATAATTGAGGCTTTTATAGTTGTGAGGCGAGGGACAAAATGCAGCCTGGGAGAGACGCAGAGACAGCGTCATGCAAACCCGAATTGTTTGGACCAGCCGCACCACGAGAATCTGACGCAGAGCCAAATCCAGCCCTGATAACGAACTCTTTGAATATTATCAACACGCCCGCTGGGCTCCAAACATTCACAGTTTTGTGTGTTGCATAACACGTCTGAAACATTCACAGCATGTGGAGAGAACTGACTGAGCAGTGCGACACACGCTCATGCTCTCAGAAACAGGAAGTGAGAAATATATCAGCGGGACTGGCTGTGTGGCCATAATGCTTAACAAAGAGAAATATCACACAATACTGCCCCTGGGTAGATCTGAACAATACTTTACGATGAATACTGAACAACAACGGACATTTCACTGTTTAGGTTGATCTTTCATAGCACAGGAGACAAATATTCAGCTTTATTTAAGAATTAAAATTCATTAGGACAAGTAAAGAGACAAATGTTGTCATGCAGAGCCGTACGATTTATACAAATGGTGCCGTTTAGATAACTTTTATGAGAAATATTGGAGTTTAATCTCTGTCTTCTGATTGGAGATTTTAGTGTTGTGATGTATTTTGAGAACTCTGGAGATGCTAGATTACGAAATTCTTTTTCTGCAGAGAGAAATGCAGAGCAATCGCGGACTCATTTAGTCTCGTTGTTGAGAGAGATCTCGTGACATTTGTGGTTCTGGGTGGAGATGAAGGGAGGAGACATGAGCGTATACTTACAGCTGGTGCACACTGCAGTTGTAGAACTTCACCTCCGTACTAATCAGCATCTGACCTGTTTCCTTCGAGTTCAGTCTGAGCTCCACACCAGACCAGTCTGAAAGAGAGAGAGAATTCTGTCACACTTCATTCCGTTGCGCTTCAGCACAGTTTTGTTTGCCACCCTCTTCAGTTTTCCTCGTGCTCAAGCTGTCTGCTGATTAATACTTGGCATTTTTCGCACCACAGTCTTACATTCGAGTGCAGCCCGGAGCGGCTTTGCAGTGCGTGGCATCCAAACCGATACAAGCATATTTCGTTTTTGTTTGTAAAGACAGAACACAGCTGAGCCCTGCTGTTAATGTGGAACAGACCCACGGGCTGCATCGCTATTGCGATGGCAGAGACGAGTCTGGCAGAACCACGGAACACCAGACGTGTCTGGCGGGGTGACGGCGTGAAGAATTCCAAACACACGCGTGCGATAAGCGGCCAGCTCGCCACGCTCACAAAAACAAACGAGCGTCGCCCCAAACACGCAGCGATTTAACTAGCATACGTGGGAGTTAGCCGTGACTTTGAACTTTTCCTCCCTCGCACCTGTTTTTGCAGGCCGCCTCCATAACACGGATGACTGGACAGAAGGATAAAACTTGTCATTTTGAAACATCTTTAGTTTTTTTTCAGCATGTATGCCAAAGACAATAACCGGCAGGTGATTCCCAAAAGCTCAGTCTCCCAGTTATTGGCCACACGCTAAAATTAGAATAGCCACATCCACCACGGCTACAGGTTCAATCAAAGCACGTACTCATGGCGAGTATTACAACACATGATCGATGGTCATACGCGCCAGACGAGAGACAGGCAGCAAATATGAAGCATCGGGGGATTATATGACATTTACCTGAGGGAGGCCACTGATTGGATAACTTTCACCGACACGAACTGGGGGGTTGTGGGTAAACAGAGCTGTCATTTACTGTGAGGTTGCAACGGGATTATTGTGAATCAGATAATCACAACCAACTTCTGCCACATATACAGCCATCTGCTTCTGAAAGCAGCTTAGAGAGAAACACATGGAGGAATTTGGCCATCTACAAACTATGAGCTTTTAGAAATAACTCGAATCTTGCTATATACAAATTGCCAACAAACTACACACTTCTAACATTTGGTCTGGAGTCAAGGTTTTGCTGATTTCCACAGTCCTGTTAAACCTGGTTGTAAATACACCAGCTGGCTGCAAAAGCATCTCTATTAACTGCCATTCAAAAATAGCCTCATGTTTTGACATTTCTTTCCTGTTTTTGGCAAGTAACATATAAATAACATAATATTTCATTATAATACAGTGCTTAACCAGCACCCAATCAGAGCTGTAATGACCTCATTTTCATGCGGCTACAGAGTTATTTGTCACATGACATTTACAGCAAACATGATTGGCTAAAAGACTATGACCACTCTGCATTCTTTCTGGATTGGCTTAATACATTACATTGTGAGTTAAAAAAAAAACCTGAAATCAAAAATATAGTTCTTTGGCTTTCTTTGGCTTTTTGCCTTTAGCCAAAAATATTGATGACTCATATCGCACTACACAAATTGCTGCCCAATCAGATGTTCACTAGACTAAGAATGTCCCTACCCCAATACCACCTGCAAAGTACCAAGTAGCAAATCATGGTTCATGGCTGAGAGGCAACTAAACGTATTGGCTAGTAAAAAAGGGCATGACCCTTTCTCCATTGCCCCCTCCAGACTTCCTGTTTCTGCAGGAAATACATCAACACCAGAAAGAAATATACGCTTGTCATGAGATTTCACAGGACCTGTACATGTGAATGATTACCTTGATCTGTGGGGATGAGGGGAACGTCTTTAGCAGCAGGAGACGTGCACAGAATCTGATTCCCATCCACTTTTCCCTCAACCTCAGTCAGGTTCCCAAAAGAACACGTGATTCCAGCGGAAAGATCCGGAACATCCGTCACTTTCACCAGCAGCTGGACAGAGGAAAGAGGGAATTTAGACTCAATGATCCCATGACAGTGTAAGAACAAAACTGAATTTGAAGTAATGAGAAGTAGTCATGAAATATCAAGATCGAGATGATGTAAAAAAATGTTTCAAACGATTGCGATATCTTACCTCACAACTTTGCATTGATATTCTCACATGTAAAAATCAGTATTTGTAGCTAAACTTTTCACATGGATATTTTTGGAGAAACGACCGATGTGAAGACTAAATGTACTCTAATGCAGCAATAGGTGAACACACCTGTACAATATTTCTATTGTACTACAATATTTCTCTTCAACATATCCAGACGGAGGAGCAAAGTGAGTTAACGATGATGACAATACAGTATTGAATACCAACAGCCTACATTAAACATGAAGAACTAAAATATTTTTGTTGAATTGACTATTTTTTTATGTCGGAGCTATTTAGCCTTTATTAACAACAGAAGCAGTATAGAACAGGGGAAATAAGTTGTGTCTGGAGCACAGGCCACAGAGATTCAAAAACTCTCCATATATGGGCAATATTCACTGCGTAACGCGCAGCAGATGGTCTCACCATAGCATAAACCCAAGCCATCATTACCGACTTAACCATATAAAGATGCCTTCTGCTCCACAACTGGACATTTACTAACACAGTCTGCTCTGTCTTTAAACGACGTCTCTTACATCTCACACTTTGAACTTCTCCAGTCACACGCGCTCCTCTGAAGTCCCTCTGAGGGCTGACACACACAGGACAAAAGCTCACAGGCTATAAATACCCACAATTCACATGGCTGGAGGAAAGTGCAGGCTGGTCCCTCAGCCACTACAGGAGGAGATAATTATTTCTGTGGCATTTGTAAAGATCTCACGGCTTTTACTTCCTGTTTTCAATGACTGCAGCTGTCTCGCCGCCCGTGCTGCTGGTCTGATCATCTGAGGGTCTGATTGTGAAGTCCAAACGTTCCAAATGAGGCGCAGACCCAGCTGACAGGGAACGTTCTTAGAATTTTAAAAAAGTTTGCATGACGTCCTTAAAACCAAGCGATAACGTTACTACGATTTCGAACCTTCCTAGAACTTTCAAAATGACATTTTTAACTTTTGTTACTTCATGAAAACACTAGGGAAACACATTTGACCCTAAAATTGTTAACTGGGAAATCAGAATTCCTTCGCGTTGACTTTCTTTGGTCTTTCCGCTCACATTTCCCACTTTGAGGAACGTCTATAAAGTGTCTGATTACCACACCGACATTTCTTTCTGTAGTCTGTAGACGGTTAGAGAATCGCTAATTAGCAATCCTGTTATTCACTGTAGATATACAAATAAACAGCATTGTTCGTGGTTAGCTCTGTCTGGGAAGCGTTGTCCTGCCATTAACAACATTGCTGAGGCGCTAGTGGAGTTGCTATGTTTTGTGTTTGCTCCTTTCATTGCGCATTAACGCTCTGCCTGCGATGTGGTGGGTGTTTTCTTTTTGCGGCCAGCGCTGTGTGAGGAAGGCTAATTGTTGCTAGCATTTCCAATAAAGGTAATTTGATTGTTTTTGCTGCTTTTCATGCTCCTCACATGCGTGTGGATGAGCTTCGTTGTCATGGTGATAGTTTCCCCCCATCGCTCGAAGCGCGAGCGACGGTGACCCTGTTGTCGAGCACTACAGCACGACAGAAACATGTAATTTAGAGCCGGTCGTCTCATTATCTTAATCAGGTAGCTGTGATACAGAGACTTATTAATTATCTGGACATCATAATTTTGTTACACAGGATGTGGGTGAGAATCAATTTCCTACACTGTAAATACTGCTCCCAAAGTAACTTAAGATTTATATTATTAATTTTTTTGCGTATTTAAAATATTTATGTTAATACTTACACTCATTTATAAATATTTATACAATATATGCTGTTTTTAAAGTCAAGCTGATGAGCATTGCAGGTGAATTGTACTACTGTATTTGAGTTCAAATTGGTCTACTGTACACAGATTTGTTTGTGATTTATACTTATTAACCCTCTTCCCAGCATGCACTGGGGCATGAATATTTAATATGGCTGCCTTGCATGACCATTGGCCTGGTTTATTTACATTGTTGTTGCTGATTATGTAATTATGCAAATGAATTCAACACAACAAATCCCACACACACTGTTCGTTTCTTATGTTCTTTTACCGCCTCATTTTTACAGTGTAGTAAAATTAGTAATAAAGTAAAAAATACTGAACGTTTGAGGTAGTTCTGCTTACATGAGGTAAAACTATCTAGGAAAAATGAAACGAAGAAAAGCCAAAACAAAAGCTGAGTGTCTATAAGAATAGATGTAGCTTTTCCACAGTATAGTTATCTCGGAAAGCAACTCCTACATTAACCCACACACTTTGTGGTACCTCACCCACACACACACAAACCCAAATCCTCAGAGACCTCTGTCTTCCAGCCGCCCACACAGAGCAACTCAACAAACCTAAAACTGCTTATCCAGACACTGAACTGAAAACTAATTCATGCTCATTTTTGTTTTTACTTTGCTAGCAGGAACTTAGCTCAGGGTGGTTCAGTCAATACCACCTCGGGGTTGTAAATGTGTTTGTGTTTTTGTGATTTTAAAGTATAAATGGCTGTGAAAAGGTGGCAGGCGTCTCACCGGTACACTGGGTTCAGAGACGGCGATGCTGTCCGGATACACCGTGGCTTTCACACACTGGCTCAGCGTGGCGGCGAATCGGTACGGCTCGTTTGCTCGCTCGCAGCGGTCCTTCTGCGAACACCTGCGTGAGAGAGTGCAAGCTAGTTAGTTCTGAAAGTACCGAGTTCTGGCCACCACAAAGACACGAATACAACTTCAACAACAAATTTAAGATATATGTTCTCTGGGAATCAGTGCTTACAACATAACTCTTAAATATCAAAATAATACAACAAGAGGACACAGACGAGTAAATAATAAAACATTTTAAAGGTATAGCTCTCCTAAAAATGAACATTTAAAACATTTGATTGTTTTTACACAACACTACAGACACTCCATGTTTTGTTGCAATAAAACACAGAATTTAACAAGTACAAATGAGATTTGAGATCTATGAAGGATGCAACACACAGCAGAACATCTTTGTGTTCTACTGAAGAAAGAACGTCACACGGGTTCAGAAAGACACGCGGCTGAGGAACCAATGACATTTCATCTGTGAATGATACCTTAAACTTACAAGCATGACTCATTTTCACATTCACAATTTTGACAAGACTTTACACAGTCTACAGCAGCATTACAGCTGCTGTCCTTGGTGCTGAACCAATCAGCGTTTCCCCAGTTACCAGAAAGACCAGTGAGTAACTTCTGATTTCAGATCAGTTGATCAGACAGACAGAATATGTCTATAGCACTGTCACAAGCCACCAATGCAATGATGTAGACACTATTATCTCTGGAATACGTCCTCACAGTGTGTTTTTAACGGACCTGAAGCCACTGACAGACAGAAAAATGCTTGTTTCTGACACTAACACACAGTTTCATTATGCATTTGTCCGTAGACTGGCTCACAACCAGAAACTACTGCTGTTCGAACAACCTACAGTAATATTTTACTGTACTTACTGTACTTTTACTGTGGGCTGTTATTTTCACTTTTCACACCACATTTACTCAGCTTGTCACTTGCTTTTGACTCGCCCTCTCTCTCTCTTTCTCTCTGACAAAGATTGTGTAGGCTTGCAATTTGCCGTGTCTTTTTAACATGCCTAATGCTCAGGGGGAAAATGACACTTAATGCGCTTTCAGATGTCCGGGAACGGCTTGTGCACACTTCAGCGTCTGAATATGTGTGTGTGTGTTTGTCTGCGTGAGCGTGCGCATTCTCCCAGCTGCTGAATCCAGGCATTGGGTTGGATTTAGGAGGAGGAGGTGGATGCACTCGGGATGCTCGTTGCCATGGCACCAGGAGACGGCCATTATAATGTGTGTGTGTGTAAGTATGTGTACTTAGAGGCCAACCTCTTCCCTTTCTTTCATTAAAATGAAGTGTGTGTGTGTGTGTGTATGCCCATCATTTTATCTGTGATGGACTTGTCTCTCGACGGCACCAGTCCTGATGCTTTAGAGGGACATAATGTAGCATGTTGTACACACATACATAGAAAATGCCTGCACACCCTCCAGTACATCACAACACCTCCAATAGTAGCCAGTCAATTACAGCAGAACAGATTAAATGAGTCATATTAAACACTTTTGAGTTTTTAATCAGCATAATTACGTTTACCATGACCATTTTCCAACTTCTATCTGACCGCTAGAGTTAAGCATCTGTTTCTGCTGCTGTAACTTTAAGAGTTCTATATGTAAATGAGCTCTGTTATCATCGGCTAATTTTACAGGTAAATATCTGATGTCGATCGTCAGAGTGGACGAGCTGGAACAGCTCTGCATGTGTCAGAAACAGTCATGTGTGTTTGTGTGTGTGAGTTAAAGACAGACAGACAGACAGACAGACAGACAGAGAGCGAGAGAGAAAGAGCGAGAGAGTGAGTAATGGTAGTGGTGGGTTAACCTTTGAGTTGTACTCTACCGCCTGCTTTTAGCCCCCCTGTTCACCAGACAGGCAATTACACTCTCTTCTCCTCTTTACACACACATTCACACAATCACACACATTCACACGCACACACGCACACACACACTCACACACTCAGCTCTGACAGAAGACAGATGACAGGAGAAAATTTTCCCTTGTTTCTTTCTTACACTCAAAGGCATCCCGCGAGGTGTGTGGCGAGACAGACTGATTGAGCAAAACTCGGAGGGATAAGACAGGTGGAGTTACACTGAGCGATAAAATTCCCTCTATTACAACAAAACTGAGGAGAAAGCTGTGAGTGTCAGAGAAGACAGGAGAGGAGAAGAGACAAAAAGACATGACATGAAAAGAGAGGACCACAACAGACCCCAAATCACCCGTCCCTCATCTCCATATTTGTTTCTGACAGTGTCGAATAATTCATTGGTAAACAGCACCTGCACTGATCGCTGTGGATTGTGAATGTGTAAACACAAGACCAGAGTCCATCTCTACTGACGATCAATATGTAATTATGAATTCATTTAGCAGAGCAGAAGACGAAGCACAATCACATTACAGTCCTGCGTTCAATACGAGGATCAACACTAAACAGCAGCACCATTTAATGAGCAGTGCATGGCTGTCACTCTAGAACACTACCCATACTTCTGCACAGCAGTCTGTGAAGTATATACTTCACATTCATTCAATGGAAGCGCAATGCATTGTGGGATACGGTATTCTACGCAATACGCTCTGTTGAAGAGTGAACATTTTGGCAAATGTAGGAGGTGTTGGAGTGTCCCTGTAGCCTAACTGAGCATCGTGTTAGCAGTGTGAAAGGTTGTGGGTTCGAATCTCAGGGAACACGTACTGATGTAATGTATAACTTGAATGGACTGTAAATCACTTTGGATTAGTCTCTACCAAATGCATAAATGTAAATGAGGTCATTTGGATATTATAAGCCTACTGATAATTCAAATATGACACACAATGGCATACTGTCATGCAGAAGAAGTACAGTACTCTATTTCAAACACAGCCCATGTTCTGATCTCAAGGATGTTCGTGTCAGTACGTCAAACAGAGAGTGAATGTTTCCCCACAGCACAGATCAAAAGCTGACCCCTGCTGTGAAGACCAGCCTCGCTGCTGGAACACAACATACAGCCATGCAAACAAGACAAAAGCCCACACACACTTGTGTATTGCATAATCCTAAATACACTCACATCCTGCTCTTAAATACTGACTAGTGTTATGATTTCCCAAAACTTTCTTTCTCTCTGTTATGAACTAAATCTCAGCTGAACTGCTGGATCAGTAATATAATTATAGAGAACAGAAGGGTATACAGAGTATACAGAAATTATAGCCTTCCTGTAGCTCAGTGGTTAGAGCATGGCGTTAACAATGCCAAGGTCATGGGTTCGATCCCAGGGATTGCACGTACTCAATGTATAGTGATCAATGTGTAATATAATGCAATGTAAGTCGCTTTGGATAAAAGCGTCTGCCAAATGCCTAAATGTAATATTAAAACGCCTTAAACCCAGCTAACAATTTTAGGTTGTAAGAACGTTTACCTAACGTTAAGTAACATCCCATTAACAAAATGTAATTAAGTAACAAAAACAGTAAAAACATCATTTTGAAAGTTCTAAGAAAGTTTAAAATGTCCATTTTTTTAGGTATTGCATTAACATTATTGCTTAGTTTTAAAAACGTTATTCAAACATTATTTATGTAAAGTTTTTAAAACATTTCACTAACAACTTAAGAATAATGTGTTTTGATATATTTGAGATACTGGTACAATAAAAACATTCCACTAACGTTACTGCAGTTTCTTGAACTTAGAAAACAGAGAACATTTTGAGAACATTCCCTGTTAGCTGGGAAGGAGTTCAGCCAACGAGATCATCTCCAGGATTATTGTTCTTTGCAGGCCAACAGAAGATTAGCCCTCTTAACTCTAACAGCAAACTTTACACGCTCCTCTTACCCCTCACACCACTGTTCTCAGTGTCCTGTAAGCTGGCTTGGATGTCTGGATGCTCCTCAAACAGTCCTGAACTTCACAATCGAAACATCAGACGAGAATATATAAAAAATAAACCGTGCCACCGATGGAATTGTTTATTTGTATGCGCTTCTGTGTTATTTTGGTGCCTAATACACGACGAGAATTATGCAGATCAGGAAATAAAACACACATGCCTAAAACATTTATGCTAAACGCAATTTGCATGTCTTTCAAGATGGTTCTGAGTGCTAGATTGTGAGGAAAGCAGACTACAACTACACCTAAACTACAACCATCTGACACACTCAAAAAACAGCCAATAGCGTGCAACCAAACACAAGACTGTATAATGAAATCAGCACACAGTACAATTCACCTTAAATACAACTTCCTATGCATGCTTTTTAGAAACCTGTAGGTTTTTAAAAACCCAGGTTTGTACTGTTGCTTTAAAGAACTTAAATGCTGATCTGAAAAAACAATAATGCAACATTACAAACATCTAATATCTGAACACACATATGCTCGACTCAAGAACCCCATACAAGACGTCTGTTCAGGATGTCTGTTGGTGAACCTAAGATGCAAACAGAAGCATTTGACAGCCTTTGTGAAGACTACAGTAAGCCAGAGTGTGAGCAACCTCTCTCTCTACTGCTCTATCATATGTGAGCAACCTCTCTCTCTCGCTCTATCATATGTGAAGCGTGGACTCCATAGGGGCCGCGAGGAGTGACGAATGAGCAACTGTGAGTGGAACTGAAATTAGAACGAGAGAAAAAGACAGAGGAGGTGTTCATTTCATTAAGTGAACACACAGGTGGGAATTCACAAAGTATGAATTCTGTCAGCTGATGGCATCATTTATTTTTGTGCTGTGTGCCCCGTTTCAGCGGCTGATTCAGGAAATGCAAATTGTCTGTGTGTGTGTTTACATAACCATATATTGGGGACAAATTTGTACTCCAGATTCAGCAAAACCTGACATATCTGAGCAAAACCTCCTTTTGGGGACATTTATAAAAACACTATAAAAGTACATTTAATATTTTGTTTTTAAACTGTAAAACTACAGGAAGTTTTCTGTCAGGGTTGGAGTGTGTGTTGGGGTTAGGTTATAGTGTTTATAACTAGCTGTGTGTAAAACAATAGAAGTCTATGGAATGTCCCCATTAAGACGTTAATTAAACAAAAACATGTAAAAAAAAACACAGTACTTTTTTGTTAGTGAATACATAAAGCTCGCCTGCACAACATGCTTCAGAAACAAACACCATCTGTATAACATGATCTTTAATACAGCAGAAAACCCCCAGAGGAGCGCTGGAGAAAACTAATCCTCCAGCGTTAACGACACACTGCGGTGCGAGCGGCCGGCCTCACGCTGAACAGAGATGCTGAAACACAGCTCATTTCAGCAATTACTGGTGTCTGTCCTGTCGGGAGTCACGTAAATGACTTTAAGCGCACGTTTCCTGCGATGTACAGCCACCATTAAAGTAATGACAGCTTGTCGGCCATCCATGGAGAATCCTGACACGCCGACAGCCAGTCACAAACTCACGCCACGTACAGAGTGGTCCTGCAGGAATTTATTCCGTCTGTGCCACCCGTTCCAGAAATACAGCTTTAAACAGAACATTTAAAAGCATTTCCACAAAGCCAATGAGAAGTAAGTGCCTGAAGAGTCAAGTTTGTAAGCTGTGTTGTGAGGTGCAGTTGCATTAGTCTGCCACCAGAGGGCAAACATTCTCTGTGCCGTTTGAAAGCTATGAGTACTGGCTGCAGAACCCCAATCTACAGTAAAACATACAGGCTCTCCTGAAACCATCAGTGAGCTTTTGGCCATTATACTGAGAAATTAAAATTCACATTGAGAATTAACTGCATGTTTTGCATTGTTGCATGAAACTGCATGTTTTGCTGTACTGTAGTTTCTAGTGTGTTTATGTAGAGCACAGACTTACATGTTATGCAGCACACACCAGCCGCAGTGTGGATCTCCAGAGCTCAGACACTCTCCACACGTGCCGTACTGCTCACAAGACTCGATCGGAACCCGCGTCACCTGCAGAACAACAAACAATGCACATGCGTTCCTCATCATTTAATCAGCATTAACAAGTCATGTGTATTTAATATAAAAAAAGTACACTTTTTAATTGGTGGAAGATGTCATATTGAGTTTACTCTGGTGTCTTGGACAGAAATCTGTTGAGACCTCTTCTAAAACTTGACAAGAGACACGCGTAAGATTACTTAAGAGTCTTTTTCTCATGAGAGACATCTAAGAAGTCTCAATTTTCTCTCATCTAATCTCACTGCAGTCTGGGAGAAATAACTGAGCGAATATACTGAGGTGTCGACAGGTCCAGTCCCCATACAGGTGAGAGTGTGTGTAGGTGGGTTTTTCTTTTGAAATAGATAAATCAAAGACAAACATGTGCTCTGTGTGTGTGTGTGTGTGTGTGTAAACAGGACAGAAGCAGCTGTGATACAGACATAGAGGAATAGCACCAACACACTGCTCTTTTGTATAGTCCACTGCACCTGTCCAGCTACAGTAGGTATGAACCCCCCCAACAAACACACACCCACACACTTATTTTATGCCTTATGGGGACTTTATATACATATACATAATAACTTTTTATACTGTACAAACTGTATATTATATTCCCCAACCATCACCCTACTCCTAAACCTAACCCTCACAGAAACCTTTCTGCGTTTTTACATTTTAAAAAGCATCATTTAGCATATTTCATAATCAGTTTCCCTCGTAGGGACCGCTGGCTTGTCCCCACAATGTAGATGTGTGTGACTTTTACCATCCTCGTATCACAGTGGTAGAAAAACAAGCACACACACACATTATAACTGTTAATCAGATATGTACATAACATGATAATTAACAAAAACATACAAATTCCCTGTAATCGATTCACACACACCAAAAGAAAAACTTTGAAAAAAATATATAAGCTTAACATGATAACCTGACAGACTTCCAAAGCATGACGAGAAAGCAAACGTGTCACTCCTCATAGCCAAACACGTATCACGTCTTTGGCAAACAGTCTGAACAAATGTCTCACACACACAGCGAGAAACCTACAAAACAAACTCAACAGCAGTACCTCAAAGGCAGTGCTAACCAGACACACACTCACACATGTCCACCAACAGACCACAGCGCTGTTTTGGCCGCTGACCCACAATGCCTCACTGCCTGAATCGCACTCACACATCCTTCTGCTGCCCGCCTGGCATTCTGGGATAGCAGCACTGTTGTGACCGGGCCACAGCTCTGTGATTTGTGCCTGTGTTTGTAATATCACTTTTATCTATTCATTTATTTTCAGCCGTTTGCTTTCACTGCCAGAGCTGGAGCTTCTGATCTCTGCTTGTGTTGCTGTGAGGATTTTTAAAGTGCACCTGCATCCTGTTAACACACACAGACACACAGACACACACACACAGACACACAGACACACAGACACACACACAACACACAGACACATTTTGCTCAGCAACACATACGACAGACTAAAACAGACAGATTTTGGGCCTGTTTTATTATCCACTAGGCAGAGATTTTAAGTTCAATCGTTTTACCAACATTTAAGTTACTACTGATGCCTGTAGCACAAGCGAGAGGGACGAGTTACGCCAAAGTTAAATATTTAGGATCAGTGGTACATTTACCCATTTGGCAGACACTTTTATCCAAAGCAACTTAAAGCTCATGCAAGTTATACATTTTGCCAGCGCGCGTGCTCCCTGGGAATCGAACCCACGACCTTTGCGTTGCTAGCGCAATGCTCTACCAACTGAGCTACTGGAACACATTGTGTTCACGTTCAACCTCATGTTCAAATTCAAAAACACAAGAAAGATTGTTTCAACCAACAGCATCATGCCAGTTGCTGTTCATTAGCATTCAGGCGCGGCATCTTTTTGATGATTAAAGTCTTTGTGTTTCTTTATTCTGACACTGGTGCAGGGGTCAAAGGTCAAGATGAAGTGAGAGACAGTTTTGAGATGGATGAGTGGGCACACAGTGTGTGGTTAGTGAGAGGGGCGGAGCAACACACAGCATTCCCGCTGCGTGTGTGTGTGCGTGCTGTATGGCCGTGTTAAATGTCATTAGCATGTGAGCAGTGGGGTCTGATGATCCACCTGTCCCCCGACACACGGCTCACAAACAAAGACACATTCAACCTCCAGCGACCAGCGCTGCTGTTGTTTCACTGGCACACGGCCGCTATTGGTGGATTGCTCACAATGGCGCAGTTGTGTTTCTCGTTGTTTATACATACACTTCATGGCAAATTAGAGAGGTGTCACAAAACGACCCCGCCTTATTCCCTGATTCATTTTCACCCAGCCCCCCCCCCGACAGCCCCAGGACAAACAGGTGGTCAAAAGTAATGAGTCCAGCACATCAGCGCTGCCTTCCCAGCCTGATGGCAAACACCCAGTTAACAGCGATCGTTCTCAGAACATTGGCTATTGCTCCCTAAAAGTTCTTTCAAATTTATCAAAAAAAATTATAGCAAAAATGTTAGTAGAACGTTTTGGACCAACAATTCAATAACTTCAGACTCATTGAAACCAACACTGTGTTGAACCCGTGGCCACCAAATGCCATATTGTGAAGTTAGTTTGAGATGACATCCATATAAATCCATAACTAGTCATGTATATAACTGTAAATCTATAACTAGTAAGTATAAACACTAGTAACAGTACTGATTGCTTTAGCTAGCACCACTAACTGCTGGATGTTTCTCATACAGCCTGATGGACGACCGCTGAACCTGTAGATTCATTTGAGACAGCTGTAGCAGATCTGAGACAGTGTCAGTGTCTGACAGAACAGAGCAGAGAGAGGACAGCTGCCCCGCGGGGCGACACAGCTGCGCAGGTATGTGTCCACGTCTGCGCACTTAGCAAGACGATGTCAGAGGAGAAGATGGAGACAGAGAGATTGATAGAAAGACTGAGACTGCAAAAGTGAGATGGATAAAGGTGTTATGGGGGTTGCGCGCAGGCTGGAGCAGCTGTTGACCAGCACATGTTCCAGTCACTCATCACAGCGGGATACACAATGAGGTCTGTTCTCCTACTGTGCGCAGCCTGTGATTGGATGCGTATGAGCGTGTGCGCCGCACAAAAACTGAAGATCAACCACAAAACACAGAAATGGGATTTTAATTTGTGCCAAAGCTCACTCTTAGTTTGCAATGGCATCTAATAAGAGTACAAGCAAAATTTACATATAAATAAATTGAGTCACAAGTGCAAGAAAATTAATGCTTATAGGAATATTTATGTTTATATTATCACTATACAATTAGTAAAGTGTAAAGTAGGTTCTCTTATAAGTTCTTATAACTTATAAAATTATAAGTTCACACTTTATAATAAGTTATAACTACCTGTTAGCTAATGCAATAACCCTTGTTAAAAAATGGAGACCTTATTGTATTATAAGTATTAGCACTATTTTTTGGTTAATCCAATCAGATTTTAGACGCAGAACTTCCCATTTTCCACATTACTATTGCCTTGTCTATCCACCATCAATACAGCGTTACTATTCAACAAAATGTATTTATATGTGATCTCACAGTTTAGACATATTGAATATTTTCCTGATTCAAATGTTCAGATGACTGATAATAATCTCAGTTTGCACTCGTGAACTTTGTGACTTATTAACAGCCACTTGGCTTAAATGACAACTGTAGTTAGATCAGTGTGGAGTTCTGGGTTCAGCCCAAACTAATGGTAGGCCCAGGGTCTCGCCAACCCCTGATTTCCTCTTGAGCTCTGTAAATCTTCCACAGCTTAAAACGCTTCCAGGATTCTATCTGCTAATCTCTATCTGGCCTGAATTTGATCTTCTCCACTCGCTCTGACGCTGACCAAGAAGCGCCTGGAGACAGGACATTTACAGAAGACGACGAAGCTGGCACTGATTTCCAGACGCAAGATTCCTCAGGACTCTAGCCTTTGCTACAAATAACCTCCATCTCAGCTCACAGGAAACATTCTCAGAACATTGGTGATTGTTCTTTAAAAGTTTTCTCCAATGAGATCAAAAAAGTTCTTGGAGTGAATGTTTTTGTTACTTAATGGAAACATTATGGGAACATTCTTACAACCTGTTAGCTCCCCTGTTAGCTGGGATAGAACCTCAGCTGCTACAGTTCCTGACCTCTGACAACAGAAAGGCTGATTCCAGAACTGTGGATGGGGTTAAGAGATTGATATGGAGTATATAGAGAGACTACTGGGGAGCGCGGTGATGTGTCTCTGGACATGGAGAATAAATGTTCACATTAGCTCTGTGTTTCATAGTTCGTACCGCCACAGGGAGCTGTCTGATGAACGGAGAACCATTAGTGGGAATACAAGAGTGAGGGAATGAGCAAAAGAGCTAGATAACGAGAGAGATGTATCGTCTGGTGTAAATGATTAAGAGCCGAAACGTGGAGATTGTGAGAAAGAGAGGATGAGAAGAAGAGGATGAGATTTCTCATGTGTTAGGTGGAGACTGAAGGTTACTAAAGGTAATCCTGGTCTTGTGAAGCCACTTTTGACCATCAGCTTAAGATGTGGTCCATAATGCAGTTTATTCTGCCCACTAAGACAAGAAGAAACCTCCTGACTGATGTGTACAGTAAAGTGACATGCCACTGTTTCATTTTATTCAGATTTATTTTTAAACTAACCAGGCGTGACGTTTTCCGTGTTCGTTCCTTAGAAGTCTTCATTGCTTCCAAGGAATGAATACACACACGCTTACTCAAAATGTCCACAAAATCCATATCATAGTTGCCATAGCTACTGTACCAGTCCAGGAATTGACCCTGTATTCCTCTCTGGAATGAGCCGTAAACAGCTGGTACCTCTGGGACATGCTGCCACCTACACACACACACACACACACACACATTCATTTTTAATGTGATCTACTGAGCTCTGCACCCACAGCAATGAGAGCCATCGATCATATCCTCTCAAACAAACACACACACACACACACACACAATGCAGTAATCTCACTGACACATGAATCTATTGCTGCTCATAGAGTATCTGAGAGACACAGCATGTCTGAGTGTGGATGAACACACATCTGTGCGATTCATTATCCACCTACACATATATCACACTAAACTGTCAAATGCACGCAGGAAATGAACCCAATGCTAGTTTAACAATAATACTAAGTCCTGGCACACACATAAACTCACACACGCACATAGACAGACAGACACAGAGCGACACACACACACACACACACACACACTACTAAGCCTGAGCACAAATTCTCTTTGGCTAGCTGAGGGCAACAGTTAACTGTGCATGCCATATTTCTATGGAGTCGAAGGACTCACAATGTCCGACACAAAGCTAATCGAACCCCTTACCAGACCCAGACAACACCAGAGAAGAGCACAGCCATTTTGACACGCATCCTCTGAGTAGTTTTCTGTCAGACACTAGAATATATTTATGAGCAGATAATGAAACATTCACTTGTGCACAAACACTCACACACGAGTGAGGACACACACAATCGCATTTCTCAGTGTTTGCTTTACTCTTTCAGCTCTATTCACTCGCATTTCTCCAGCACGCATTAGACCGTCTGAACGAGTGTGTGTGTGTGTGAGTGTGTGAGTGTGTGTGTGTGAGTGTGTGTGTGGGGGTGAAAACTCAATCAAATGACTTCTGATTGCGCGAGGAGACTCTCAGCAGGGTTCCAGTGTTCAGACACTGAATGATGTGATGAGAGAGAGAGAGAGAGAGATAAGGACTTCATCAGTGTGGGAAAGTTGATAAACTAGTTCCTTGAAGTACATTAGGAAGGCGACTAGATGGTGTTATTTTCTGATAACACATTTCAGTTTTACTCTCGTTTGCTCGTGTTTAGGATTGGGGATTTGAACAAACCTAACCAGCTAACAATTGTAGACTTTAAGAACGTTTCCCTAATGTTTTTATTAAGTAACTAAAACATAAAAAATGTCCTTTTGAGAATGTTCTAGCCACACTTAAAACATCCAGTTTTTTAAGCATTGTATTAATGTTATTTGAAACGTTCCACTAATTAGCTAAGAATAACATTTTTGATGCATACGATATATAATGTTAACGATATATAAAAAGCTCTAGTGCAAGAACTTTTAGAGAACGTTAGCCAACGTTCTGAGAAAATACCCTGTTGGCTGGCTAAGTACTAAACTTACACAAAGCAACACACAACACACAAGAAAAATCACTCAAAACCGCAATGCAAATTCCTGTAACCCGCCCACATCACTGTAGCATCATGTCAGGGAGTTTTGCATAGGCAAGCTGTCCTCACATTTCAAAGAAAATCTAGTCTTATGAATAATATCAGGGCGCAGAGGAACATGGCACAACTGGACTGATTAAAAACTACATTATAAGCAAACGTGCAGCCTCCACGCTTATTGCCTGACCTTTGAAATGCCTCTCCACTCAGAACTTAAATGTCATGTGGACTTTTTACTGTCCACCGGAACAATACACATAAATCAAACGTACACAAGCTCACAGCTAGCTAACAATCTTACATGGCAATAAAACACAGCGAGTGAGCTAACCGACCGATCAAAGGAAACATTAGAGCGCACTGTTTCCGGCACACAACAGACTTCAAAAAGCATTAGATGGTCCCTAACCGAAAATCGATGGTTATTTCTGAGTGAAGCGTCCTGTCTGATTGTGTTTTAGATGAAACGTGAGGTCTCTCAACCTCCGTGTTTGAACAGAGCTCAGCTCTTCCTCAGCCGGGCCGTTTCTCTCCCATCAGAGTTATTTGTGTAACGGATTTGGCCCAAACGCGCAGCCTTAGCACCACAGAGTCTATTTCTGCTATAAAAAGCTTCCAAAAAGCACAACCATGGTGAATCTCAGGCATGAACATAACACAGCTAATTACACAGATGTTGAGATCATATTAAAAAAGAAACAGATCACTATATAAACGTAACATATATACGCAAAGATTCCTCCACCAAGAAAAGTAGTCCCACCTCAAAAGGCTGATTTAGAAAACATTACATTGAACAGACATACTGAATAATTTATTTTTAGGTGCTTTAACAAAAACACAAGCCTCACATCCAGTCAGCCGGTCTAATTGGCTTCCATTGAAAATGCATTACTCTAAATGCACTTCCTGTTTATACACACTGAGGAATAAAGCAAATGTTTATCTATAGAAATCAATAATTAGCCACCGATGTAGGATGTGGACATTAAAGGAAAAATGTCATTTTTACATCAATAGCTAAATCACTACATTGAAATTCAAAAAAACTATGCAAAAAAAAAAACCTGACACAGTCCCTGTCCTCCATTGGTCGGACAAACAGAGAGCCCCGCCCCCAAACTCGCATCATCAGTTGAGCATCTTTTGGAATGCTCAAACAAACAGCAACATGTCTAGTAAAAGAACAGAAATGTCTCATTTTAAACACAATGTGTTTATACCATGGACACAAACACAACTTATAAATGCATTTGTGAGATTTCACTAAAAGGTTTAAAAAGACACACACTTACACACACTTTTAGGGAATGAGGGCACAGTTTACAGGAAATGCATACAGTACGGGTAGTAAAAGGGTCAGAGAGACAAAGAGGGAGAGGAATAATGTAGAGACAGACCAGACCTGTGTTAGAGGTCTGAAAACTGCAGCCAGTCGATACAGAGGGAGTACATCAATAATGTATGACTGAAATCTTTTCTGTGGAGCTATGGAGGAGAGAGGATAGACACACACACACACACACACACACACACACGTGTTTTCTGCATTATTTAACCATATGTCATGACTCACAGTTGACAAAATGGTGATCCTCGCTGCCTCACGTGACAACTACAGTATCTACATACTGTGACACTAATGAGGAAAAGCCGGGGTTTGCCTCTTTCAGGAGCGTGGCACCCGGGAGCAGCTGCCGGGCGTGCTCGGAGCCCCCTCAGGGAGACCGCGCTAAAGCCCTGGAACCTGTCTGCCTGTCCACCTGTCAATTAGACACCTCCCTTAAAATGTGGTAGGAAGGCACAGGTCTTGAACTTAGCTAGCTAGTCTCTAGGTTGGGGGTTTAAGCTAGCAGTCCCGGTCAAAATCTAACTGTCAAATAACGAACTGATGAGGCCCTTAAATGTAATTACCAGCCGTATGCCTGACTTTCTGTCTACAATGCTATGATCAGACGCTGGCTTTAGCTTCACAATCATCAATAATATCATTAGCACACTTCAGAAAAGATGTTTAAAGAAGGTGAGGTTTTATTGCGACGCAGCGGCGGTCAGTATTACAGCCAGACCCCAGATCAGCGGTACGCCGGTCTCTAAACTGATAGTTCAGTTCAATCTGACAACAGACAGCGGGAAATGTTCTCAGAATGTTGACCAATGTTCTTTAAAAGTTCTAAGCTCTTAAAGTTTAAAAGTTGTCAAAAAACCATCTTGTAGTAGTAGTAATAGAACTTCTTTTAACATTATATATCACATATATCAAAAACTGAAGCAGTAAGTGGAACATTTTAAAAATATAACTGAATTAAAAAATGTTCTTACACCCAAGCAATAACGTTAATACAAATTCTAAAAAATGGCCATTTTGAGCAAACCTAGAACTTTCAAAATGACATTTCTAATGTTTTTTACATAACGGAAACGTTACAGAAACGTTCTTACAGCCTAATACTGTTAGCTGGGATAATACAGCCATCAAACCTCAGAGCAACAGGCTGTGAGCTCCCTCACAAGCTCACATGAGCAAACAGTGGTCTACATCAGCAGGGCAGATGACAAGGGCTTATTGATTTCAAGAAGGCAGCCAGACAATGGGCTGCTCCGACCCCAGGGGATGCATCACAATCCAGGTTTGATTATGTGATATCAGAACCTGTGAACATCAGCACAAGCCCTTCTTTCGTTTCTGGGAGACGACAAGCATCAAAATTCCTCATTTCAGCACAAACTAGGAAAAACCGTGTGCTTGTGCATCTCAGCATGTGTCCGGGTTTCTTTGTCTGCCTGTTGCCCCCCCCCCCACATTTGTGGAAGTCTCCGGCGTGTGTGTTTGTGCGTTGCATGCGTGTGTGTATACAGATGGTGAGTTTGGCTGCACCCCACTGCTCTCTTGGCTGCTATGGAGGCATACGCTCAGCGTGATTGGCTGGCCGGGTTTGGGGAAAAGGGGGAAAACGCAGCGATGGCTCAGGTGGCCCGTCTGGTACCAGTCATGTCGTAAACAAAGCCTTTTCCATTCAGCCCCGAGCCCATGACAGACCTGTGAAAAACTAATTTAGCAGAACCGCATGGATGCAACTGATGCGCCATCCTTCAGCTCACTCAGCGGATCATGAGATCCTGGGACGGTGATGTGTTAGAGATACGACCCAATTTCGTTCCCCCTCCAGGACAAAGGAGGAGGTATATAAGCTCTACCCAAGGACCTGCAGGAAATAATGGGCCCTCGCTTGTAGAAAAACACAGTGCAGGAAAACGCACGCAGTTCCATTTACCTCATATAATTCAGCCACTCGGTTGCCATCTCAGCCTCTGTTCTTGTGGAAGCCACAAGAACATTCCGGTAATGAGCTTCACCTGTCTCTGGATTTCATTTTCTACGTCCATTCATCACATACAGCAGACACGGCCCCTTATTTTTTTGACTGGATATGCGATCAAGAACCTTAAGATTATCTGAGCTCATATTTTAGGAATATTAGCAAATGTGTTACTTTACCATATTTATGTAAGCTACACACAGTGTGCCATCCACTATATCTTGACATTTTAAAGACAAATCTCTCTGTATCTCATTCTATGATTATTTTGGGCCCCATCAAGAATATAACAAGAAAGTCACGTTTGGAATAGATCAAAAGTTCAAAAACCGGATCAAGTAGTGTTAAAAAACGTCAATGTCCACAGTGGTTCCAAAGGGTTATTTGAAATGAAATGTTCATTATGTTTATGCATTTGGCAGACAACTAATTCAAAGCAACTTTCAACCGTCCTGCTAAACACCTGCTTGTAATCATAATGGCCCTGCTTTGCTTGTTCAGGTGTGTTTGACTGGAGTTTGCTAAACTCTGCAGGATGGTGGCTCTCCAGGTGTCAGACCTGTTCTACACACTCTGTCTGGTGCACACCTGCCACTGAAGTAATACTTCAAAAAGAGGTGATCTTCATTCTCACCTCATGATGTTTGCTTCAGAACATTCATCACTGTCTCTGGTGAGCATCCTGTGGCTCTGCTGCCCACCCACTCGAAACTGACATCCATCACTCGCTCTGTGAGGTAACGTGCTCTCACTGCATTAGTATTATCACTGCGCTGATAATGCATCGCATGCTCTGAACGAATATAATTGAAGACGGCGCTTCTGTTGATGACCTGTCGCGTCTAGCTCTGGAGAGCAGGTCATGGAGAGAAGATGGAAAACCTGACCATGTGGAACTGGGTCTTATTAAGTGAGGCCGAAACCATATGCGTGTTATTAACATATCAAAAACCACAAAGAGGAGGTGTGTTGAGGCATTAGCTCATAAGAGCTGACTGTACCGCTCAACGCGTTTCTCTCGAGGGAAAAAACGACGCAAATATGGGGCGCCCACGCGCTCAAACTGCATCCGTCGCCGTGTGCTCACAGCTCTCTCTAAATAATCTTCACACAAGAACAGAGAGAGTTGCTAGATTGATTCTTTTCAGTGTCGGCCAGCAACGCCGCTGTTAGACGGACTGCTGAGGTGCTCTTCCGACATGCGCGGTATTCCGAAATGGCGTAGCCTGACATTACCGCTGAGTAACCCCAGAATACAATCACATCACACCGTGCGGGGCGTTTACGGTCGCGTCCGAGCCATTAGCAACCCAGACAAATAGCATATGTGGTTTTGGCAACCGCTACGGCGTGGGGTGACAGGCGACACCCGAGACTTGGCCAGAACTGATGGCTAAACCTGCAGAGGTGCTAGAGGAGGAGGGACAGGGAGGGCGGGGCTTAATCTACAGGCGCTTAATTTACCGCCTCTCACCACTAAACAACAGGAAGAGCACAAGCCTACTGTGACATTGAGCAGGGTAAAAGCAAGGATACATTGAGCAGATCTGTCTGGAAGCACGCAGGCACAGTTGGAGCAGGGCTCTCATCTCCATTATGGCCTGGCACAGGCTGAGACTCCACTCGAATTCAGGCAGATGTGATCGATAAAAGGAGGACAAGGGTTTTGTTATTCCGCAATCTGTGAAGCCAAGTCCTTAAAAAGCCTGGACTCAATTAATGAGGAGGATCTCTGAAATGCTGCGGGGACATCAAGTCAAGCCAATGAGAATAGAAAAACCTGTTTTGAAGGAGGGATGGAAATTGTGTCATCAATAGCATGCAGACTTTGCAACGGGAAAAGTCAATCTAGTTAGCCAAGACGCTAACAATCATATATTGTTTTAATAGACTCTACTTGGTAAATAAATAAAGACACATTAGAAGAAGAATGCAATACCTTGCTGAAAATATCAGTCTAGACTAGCATAAATTTCCATGTTGGTCCAGACTGGTTTATGGTGATGTTCACCATTAAAATACATGGTGTTCACTGGCTTCTGTCAAGTCAGTTCACAAAATACTGCTGTTTATTGTAGTTAAAAAACCTAGCAGGTAAACTAGCACATCATCATCCAGAACAAACATATGCTGGTGACCAGCTTTGTTAGTCTTTTTAGCCAGTAGTTGTATGAAAATCTTAAAGACATAATGTTTGTGCACGCTTACAACAATAAACAAACACAAAACCCTTTAAAAGCATCTAAACAACAAAGTCTTAAGCACTTCTTAAGTTCTAGTCACTGTGGCAATTAAGCCCTGAGATATTTAGAGAGCAGCACAAAAGTTGTTTTCCACCACGCCAGCGGGGAACGAAGCCAATTCGACATATTCGTCTCTCAGGCAGACAGAGAGAAACAGAGAGCGAGTCACAGCGCACTGCCTCTGTCAATTAGACAGCTAGCGGTAATGATAGCATGCTAGCAGCGTTTCTTGACAGAACGAGGCTGATTACTTGAACTGGAAGTCAATTCTATATGAATCTTCTTTTTTGTTTAATTAGGCTTGTAAATAATTATTGCAATTAAAGCCGGCAATTATAAGACTGAAGCAACACTGTTAGCGACGCGACGGATGCCAGCGAGACCACTTGGCGTGCTCGGGTGCGCACAAAGGCTATAACGTTATGCAGTCGCGCGGTGACAGCTAGAATGACTGTTGATATGCTAAAGCATTTAATTACAGCTGGTGCTATCGTTCCCTCTTCACGTCTGAGGCCTGAGACAATGACACATTCGCAAGGAAGTCACAAAGTCCTCAAACTCTGTTTTAAATACCATATGGAATAAAAGATTGTTCAGTTCATTTTAACAGCTGAGGAGAGTCAGAACGTCTCCTAAAATACATTGAGAGTAATAAAACAGGCACAAATGATCTTTTTTTGTGAGTTTAATCTCCAGAGGAAAAGTTTTCAACGCTTGTTTAAAATTCTCAAAAATATTTGATTTGAGGATCAAACGTCTCAGATGTTTTAAAATGCTTCCAAAGCACGAAAAAATAAGTGCAAATGAAACATGAGAATTCGGAGAAAAGTAGTCAAAGTCAAAAAGAGAATTTGGTTTGTAATGTAAGAACATCTTTATCCTAAATGTTTCTTTACAAGTTACTTATAAGAACAGACACAAATGACACGCACAATTCTTCTAAAATACAAAGAGTCAAACAGTCTGTTTTGAGAACAATCACAACATTATTATTTTAATCTCTAGAGAAACGGTTGCTCTTTCGTAGCTTAAGTTCACTTTTGAAAAACTGTTTTCCTGCATGTTTCGTAAAAACAGCAGGAATCGTGTTTAACCACTCATCGCCGCTAATACATGCCATTTTACGATATCGACCTTCCTCGACAGGTGGTCCTACTCGAGATTGACGAACAACAGAAAGATTGCGAAGCTCGATACACACTCTACTCTGTCCAATCCACAGTTTCGTTCACTAGCTGTTATCCTGTGGTCTCTCACAAACATGAGTTCTTAATAAGGCATTTGACAGACCCCTAAACAAGCAGCGCGGCTGATCTCAGGTACCCACAACCTCATTTGAGACTATTAGATCAACACAGCACTGAGAGCCCCTACAGGCCTGCGAGACAGCCAGGAACATTCAGCAGGTACAGACAACGCCGCTAGCTCCAGCTAGCATTTTTGATTTAACGCTCAATGCGACACTACCCTGTATGTGCACAGTGTACTAGCCTGACAGGTCAAAGGTCAGCATGGGGTGCATGCTGTTTACTAAAAACAACAAACAACTTTCCAGCAAACAATTTTAGGTTGCAATGTTTCCCTAACATTTCCATTAAGTAACAAAAATGTTATTTTGAATGTCCTAAGAATGTCCAGTTTTTTAGTTATTGTATTAGCGTTAATGCTTGGTTAATAGGAACATTATTAAATTTTTTACAATTTTGTAATGTTTTAAAAACATTCCACTAAAAAGCATAACGTTTTTGTTATAATTAATATAAAAACATTCCACTTACATTACTGCCAACATTCTGAGAACATTCCCTATTAGCTGAATTTCACCTCAGGTTTCTCTGCTGAACGACAGCAAACGCTACTTCGCTGCTCGGTGAAGCTAATTATTTATTGACAGCACAGATGCCACTGAGGGTGGAGGGGAGAAGCCAGAAAAAGTGCTGTGAAGGCAATGCTTATTTTAATTATACAGTTGATGGGGGCTGACATGAATTTTGCATATCAAATAATGAGGTTAGAACCGGCCAATGGTTCCTGCAAACAAAACCTGATTAGTGCTAATCCCTTCTTAAGTCAATTAACGATGCATAGGTCAGGATTAAAGCAAATGGAGGATGTGTTTGCTCCACCTCATAACTTAGACATGTTGAGAGCTGAGAAGGTCTGTTCCAGTCCCAAAGGCACATTAAGAATTTGCAGGGGCATCTCAAAGATCTCAACATTCATCTGCAAAGAATCTCAAAAATATCTCAAAACTGTTTTTCATTGACAGCAATGAGGGTAAATTAAGATTGTTGTTAATTAAGATGTTTCTTCTCAAAAAAAAAATAAAACAAAAAAAAATGGCAATATCACACATTTCCTTAAAAGAGATCCCAACATAGCTCAAACTGTGTTCAGATGTGCCAAGACAGATACCAACGCCTCAATCTCAGGATGAACTTTAATCATATTTTAACTAAAGAATGACCCAAACGACCTACATTTTACAGTACACATTCATTTTTAAAGCTCTCTAATCTGACCGTATGTCTCATTTCATCTATTTTACTGCTCTCAAAGAATTTTGAAAGTGAGAAACGCGGAACAACGTTCATACTTTACCGACACACAGCAAATAACTCCAAGTCTCCTGAGAGAAAAAAAGAACAATAATTTTGTGATTCTCTGAATCTAGTTTGGGGTTCAGTCCAATCTTAATAACAAAGAAATCTGCTGATGTATGTACAGGGGGAACAGCAACGGTATCTGTCTCTCCGAGCCCCTGTGTCCATATACAATTGACCTTTAGGTTGACCCTGGCAGTTTGATACACTGCGGAGGGTCGAGCACTGACCCATAGACTACCGCAATATAAGCTACGTTCAGACATAAAGCCTCCAGGTGTCCAGCGAGAGTGTAAGATTGGAATCAGCTCTGACAGAATGAAAGAACTAAATGGCTTCATCAATAACACTATGCGCAGAATGTATCGACAGGGGCATTTATCCTGATCTGTCCCTCTGTCAATAGCTAGTGAAGCTGTCAACTCGACACTTGGGCTAGGCCCAAATACGTAGCTCTGGTGAGCACCCTATCATTGGAATTGATTCCCCACCTGAACTCTATAGCGCAAGCGGTGACCCCCTAAAAATCAAAGATAAAAGACAATATCGTATCAATCAGACCTGGCATTGTGTTAGCAAGCCAGTATACTAGCAAGACGTAATGGCTAATCAAGAAGAATGATTGACGTTAGCACAATGCACACACTGGCAGCTCATCATGGTTAGTGTAATAGTCTGCAGATGTCTGGCTGTTACAAGCGCTTCTGTGCATCGCAAACAACCTCCTGCCATCCCGCGTCACAGGCTAGCTTTGTTCCTGCCCTGCTGTCTATAAAAAACCAGCATGGATTTCATGGTCACATGATGTGATTGACTTCTCCATTTGACTTCGCCAGAAATTGCTTCTGTTGGGCTACCGTGTGCGTCATGTGATTACATGTGATTGTGTCTAAATCAAATGTAGGAAGTGTAAACAAAATTGTTAATTCATGCATCAGTTTAAAAAGAAATACATAATATATCTGCTTGATTGTGGCACTAAGACGGCTGATTCATTTCGCAAATTGGTTCATTCGAATGAATCGTTTTACAGAATCGTTTAAAATGACTCACTAAATCATTTAAGGCATCTCTTAAAGAAGGCAACGTGTGGCATTTTACTCAGACTTTTCTCCTAAAATTCTTTAGGCAATAAAAAAAGACAGAAAATACACCAATTTTGACCTATGCAATAAAAGTAGAAAATTATCAAATAAATGTGGACAACATAGCTTGCATTAATTTTTTGGAAGACTAAAAATCTGGAGTTTTGGTTGCAGACTTTGGTATCTTGGCAAACCTGAGCACAATTTGAAACACCGCTTGTAAATTCAGAAGAAGACAAGTGTGAGATCACCTGGGCCTATTTCTCTACAGAAAAACTGGAGAAACAAAAGACGTTTATATAAGTCACCATTCGGCCCTCATTTAATCTCATTGCTGAAGCAATTCTATTATTAAGTGACTTAATAGTGACTTACTGCAGTGGACATCACTACTGGACTTCATAAATGTATAGTGCTTTTATAATGCTTTTAAAAAAGAGCATCTTCATTCCTGCCTCTCAATTATGGTGACAGCTCCGGTTAATCTGACTCTTTGTCCACAGCCGGGTGAATGACAGTGATTTGTGGATGGAGAGATGACAGAGGTCACTGGTCAAGACACTTTTCTTGTTGCCATCTTTTAGCAGAAGCAGCTGCTCTTTCAGAGGGTGACCAAAGGTCATCTGCTGGGGGCGAATCAGGCTGAGAAGGGACATTTTTATTTTCACATTAGCTCATTGTCAGGTGCAGATTTCAGTCTGTTCCTGTGCACTGTGTATACGGATAAAGGGCTGCGTGTGCGTCGGCACCTCTGTTAAGTGAATATTAATGCTGCTTTGTTCTCATTAATCACATCCTCCGCTCTGCTGATTTCCTGTTAGCCCTTTCATCATATACACCCCCACCCCCC
>JAZGTJ010000584.1:0-94943 GCA_036877575.1 Botia almorhae | reverse complement strand
AAGATGTTCATCAATTAATCTGTCAAATAACACCACCTGCCGATGACAGCGACAGCGTACCCCGCCCTACAACCTCACTCACACGGTGCGAGCGCTTTGAAAAAAAGGAAAAACGGCGTTTTCCACGCGTTTTTTAGGCGCAACATGTAAACCGCTCCTAGATGAGTATGCAGTAATAACCTTCATAGTGTATTCTTGATGTTAGATGGCATTTGTTGAAACTACAATTACGATACTAGTGTAGACGATTTATATTACTCAGTCCTATTTGGTGGTGCCGTTTTCATACAGTTCCATACATATTTTTTGTGAGCACCCTCACAATTTTCAGAAGCACCCTCAGTGATTTGGTTCTGGAACCAGGCCTGCCTACCACATTGACTTAACAATCTATAGCATTGTCAGCGTGGTCACACATGCATGTTTGGTAAAGGAAGAGGACCTATAAAGTTGAGAAGGTTGTTCCTCTGTAACTTTTTCCTGCTTGCAACAAATATGCTACTGAAAAAACACAATGCAATTTACATTTTATTATTGTTTGTTCTGTTCATAATATTGTTTTATAAAAAAAAGATTTTAATTCAAATTCAATTTGCTGAAGCATTGTGGATAATTTAGTCAGTGCTCTTAAAACAGTTGTGAGAGTTGGCCATCGGTGTGAGTGTGTGTCTATGAGGTTTTTTTAGTATGTGTGTGTGTCTGTGAGTGTGTTTGAGTGTGTGTGTCTTTGGAGGTTCTGGCTGCCCTTGCTGCTCTGAAGGACACCCAGGATCATTATTAGTGAGTCTGGGTTCATTAGGAGGTGGAGTGCATGAGCAATAAAATGAAAAGTCCTCAAATAGCCATCAGTATCTGTGGAGTGCTGTCCTCTGGATCCAGAGAGAGTATGTGTTCAATGTGTGGAACTTATTTTATTATAAAAGTATAAAAAAACCCACTGTATTTTAAACAAGGATATTTTTATGCATCAAACGAACTAGTTGCATCAAGGTTTTTTTGAGCATCTCCAGTGAGTCTGTAACCCCAGTATTTCCCCCCATCAGATGCAGGCTTATCTGAATCATGTTAATTGCAGGAGACCCCCTCTGGACAATCATTATCTTTAAAGTATAAGTCATTGAACATCACAGCTTCTTTTAAAGTAAGAACTTCAGAGAGAGACCAATTATTTCCTCCAAAAACTTGATGGAGGGCTTGTGTGACTCTCGGTGCAAACCGTTGTATATTTGTACGTGTGTGGTGATTGTGGATGTTGGTAGACGTTTGAATGTTTATATGCCTCATTCATAATACAGGAACGCTTGTGTAAATTGTTCTGAAACTCGCTCGTATGTACACTGTTAATGTGCTACGTAAATTTAATTGAATCTAACAATTGAGGATAAGTGATATATTAAATATTTATTTAGCAAAGATTTTCATCACCATACAGTGTAACATTAGGAACCATTGTTAATATCACAGTGATTTAAAGTGCCTTTTATTCAGACATTATGTTTCCTATAATAGCCTTAATTGCCTCAGTTGTGCATATGAGAGCAATAACGAAGAGTGTTATAGCGTCTCTGATTCGAAGTTTAGTAACACAAATGGTATGTCTGAGTCTTTTTACATGAATCAGTTTAAATTGTCAGCTTTAATGAATCTGTGAATCTATTGTTAGTGTTGTCGCTTATGTTCATGGAATTCCCCTCATAATGTTATTTTATATACATTTAAACAAACAATATAGGTAAATACAACTGTTTATTTGTGCATTTAAATGAAAATCATTGCTTATTTAAAAGAAGCTCTTGTTATCCAAAAATATTTTAAAATATATTTATGATATACATTTTATCAGTGCTTTCTTTGGGAATCTAACTAAAACATGGCATTGCTATATCTACAAAAAATTGTCTTTTACATTAAACATTTTTAATCAAATTAGCACAACAGCTGTTTGGTTAAAATATTATAAATGATATATTTAAAATGATTCTTACATAAAATGTACTTACATAATCTTTATACTTTCTTAGTTTTTTATGAATGAGGCCCATGCACATCGCTCCTGTGGGGCTTAAAAAATGTCTAATTATTTGTTGTGGGTGGTCGCTGATATTTTCAGGTCAGGGGCAGAAGAGACATGATGGATTTATAGATGAGGTAAAGTATGAAGGGGAGAGCGTGAAAGAAAGAGTGAGGAAGATAAGCAGCTTGGGTCGCACACGGTGATGAATGTGAGGGTATGATGAGGTCGTGGAATTGGGGCAGAGGAACAGTCTCCTGCCCTGCCTGATAAAAGAGAGAGAATAGCCTCACACGCACCCTGAGTGCCTCACACACACTCGTCTCCCAGACAGGCACACAGTGCCACAGAAATTAATTTGCTCCTTCAAACTCACGCAGTGTCTCCCCTCTCCCGGCAGCACGCACCCGTTCCGATTTGCTGAACAATGTTATTAGGCTGGGAAAGACAGCCGTCCTAGAAGAGCAGCTCCGCTCACAATGATTGTTGCTTTTCATTCCAAGTTACAAATCTACAGTTATTGTTGTGTGTATGTGCGTGTGCATGGAAGATAATGTTGGAGGAAAGATGCTGTGCCACAGAAAAGCACTATAAATACTCTGCTCAGGGTCTGCAGGGACAAAGCTTTTAATTGTGAGAGTGAGCAACTGTTGTCATCTATCATTTTTCCCAGTGTGTCCTTTTCTGGGTCATACACGTCCACAGCCAGGATAAGCAACTATTGCTCATTATTAGTCATTATAAACATGAGCTGCAAGATTGATTTCCCCTTGCTTGGCTTTAGTCATTCAAGCAAGCATTCTTGTAAGTGTATAGTGTACGGTGGACCCAAAATGATTCGGGCTAAATGTATGCATTTCTTTGCATTATATTGCCAGTGGCATCAGCAGATTTTGCTGGACACTAGTCATTTCTTCATTGTTCTTGTCATTTTGGAAATTAAGGCAGTTCCACTCATGTATACATTTGGGTTCATTACATTAACTATGGACATGAAACATGTTTTTGCGAAATGGTTTGCTTTAAAATGTGTTTGATCTATCTTGCTTAAAAAGATCCAATGCAGGACTATTCAACTCCAGTCCTGGGGGGCCGCTAACCTGCAAAGTTTTGTTCCATCTCTAATCAAACCCCACTGTATTTAAGATATCCTGAAGAACTTAATTGGCTTTTTTGAGTGTGTGTATTATCTAAAAATGTGTATTAATATCAGGAGAAGATAAGTGGAGTGTATTCTAGTGACTAGTAGATTGCTCAGAGTTTTCTCTTTCATAGCTCACAAGAGCCATCAGTTCCAGTTCATTTAAGTACCAATTGTTTTGCCTAAGAATCTCTAGAAATAAATAAAAACAAATGCACCTATTTTTGACACATTAAGAGCTTAGAGCTATAGAAGGAATGTGGATGGCAGAGCTCAGGTAATTTGTTTTGGGAATAATTGATGACAAATGTTTAAGTTCATATTGACTTTGGTATCATACCAAAGATAGCAATCTGAGCACAATCTTTAAATCTTAGAAATCTAGAGGAGACATGTAAGATTATTAGTGTCAGCGGCATTCAATATAAAGTGAAAGTGACATATTTGTCAGGTATGGTAACCCATACACAAAATGTGACCTGTGCATTTAACCCATCACTGGTGAGGAGTGAAAACACACTGCAAGTTGTTAACACACACACCCAGAGCACCTGGGGAGCAATCGGGGAGCAAACAAACCAGTAACCATCTGATTACAAGCCTGACTCACTAACCAGTAGGCCGCAGCTGCCCCCAGTAGACCACAGATGCCCACAGTAGGCCACAGCTTCCCCCCATGAATCTCATTTCAATCCCGAAGAAATGAAAAAGATCTCATGATTTTTCTTTCCTGATACAAATCCTAAGAAATAGTTTATGAATCTTTATTCTTTTTTTATATATATATTGAAGCCTGTCCGCTTTTCCTCTGGGTGTTTAACAATACATTATAGTTTCACCTTACCTGACCAGCACTGTGCCACTCTGAGATGCTGCTATTTCAGGGAGACTGTTGTGTTCAGACAACAGTGAGTAAATGACTTTTATGAGCATGTCCTTGCGACCACATATATATATATATATATATATATGGATCTAAAGGGCAGTGTGTCAAGATGGTGCGTGTGTTTGTGAGTCATTCTGTCATGCAGGAGATCTGGCAGCCTGCCTTTCTTCTCTCCAGGTGTCATTGTTTTTATTAAATGGGTCTGATGGGATGGACCTATAACTCAGAACTGAATGAGGGTCTAATGAAAGCAAAACTACTAGACGTTAACTGGGGTATTGGCTGCTGTACCTGGAGCAGCTGGTGCTAATTAATATGACTTCATCTCTTATATGTGCGTGTGTGTGTGTGTGTGTGTGTGTGCGTGAGCAGGATTTTTCTGTGTAAGGGTGTGTGTCTTGACTTTTTCAAGAACAACGCAAAAAAGGCATCAATGAAAATAAAATCCATGGTAATGAAAACCTGAAAGTGTCAGGGAATTTTGAAATTGGGGCCTGAAAAAGTCACAAAAGTACACAAAATATGTGTGATATTCACACTTTGAATAAACAGAAGAAATGCTGGTAAAGGTGTTTACTATCAGAATAAAATCAGGGTAATGGGCAAAAATATCTGCCAATCAAGTTCTTTTCAGTTAATTTGTCTGGATAATTCATTAGCAAATTAGTCCGAATTTAAATAGTTTTGTCATTGGTCAGGAAATTCATAGGTTTCAGGAATACAACTGTTGATCTATTTCCAGGATTGTTTTTAAAATGTGTTTACACCAGAAAATCTTTTGACCAGATTTCAGATTTGAAATAATTTAGTAATTATAAGTATTTATTAATTACTGGTGAGGTTGTGATATAAACAAATGGTTTTGATAACACTGACTGCTGTCCAGAATGAGGTCACAGATTCCAGCACCTACATATCCTCACCGGACTAAAATCCTTCATGCCGTCTCGCATGCATGCTCACATGGCTGTGTCCACGGTGAGGTGAGGCGCGCAAGTTTTTTCATTACTCTGATGATAATAAACAATAACGCACACAAGGGAGAGGTGCAGCTGCGTTCTGGATCACCTCGCGGCTAATGAAGGTTAATTAGGGTACATTAGGACATGATGAGTGCTCGCAACACCATTGTAGCCCTGTGGTGGTTTACAGCCACCAGGCATCTCTGTACAGACCTGATGGCTTCTGGACACATGAACATCAGTCCATATTAACGAGTGTCCAGACACTGCTGTAGGTTCAATATGTCATCCATTTATTGAGATATACCGTATTATATAATTTTACATATATTTTTGTAGTGTCTTCCAAACAGTAAATCCTACAGGAAAGAAAAATCACAAAATAGATAAATAGTCTCAATTGTATATCCAGTTTGAATATCTGAATATCCGGTTTGCCTCGATAATTAATCATTTAAAAAAATATTTTTTTGTTGACTTTAATATAAATAGATCTATTCTCACCCAACGTGTCTCATTTGAAACTTTATATGTCTACTGAGAAATTTTGAGACAAACAAGAAACTTCTGAGACAAAGTTGATACTTAGCTTAGTCTTTTGAGCTAAATAAGATAGATAAAATAAAATATCACAATAAGATAAAGATAAAATAGATAAAGATAAAATATCACAGGATGTTATAGATCACGATAACTGCAATGGAGCTACTGTATTTATAATGTATTTATGACAGAAGGTGTCCTACATATAATCTAATAATGTCACAGTAATGTCTAAGTAATCTTGACCAGGCTTCCAGAGCACTAACTTCTTGGGCACTAACTGTACCCTCCCCCAACATACACATACACATACCAGAGTGAAATTAGACAACCTTAAGGAAATCAGCCAATCAATAGCACTCACAGATTATCAGCGCAGGAAGCCTTGATGAAACATTTGAGATCAAGTGTTGTAGATATGGAGGCTTACATGCGGTTAGACATCTTCTTTCCTCATTATGAACCCCCGCCCCCCTCAGAGGAGAGACGCGCTTTTCCTCCCCTTGCTTGTCCTGCACAATAATGAAAACAAAAGACATCCTGCAGCAGGGAATCAGAGCGCAGTGCTTTTAGAAGCCATGCAATAATTAATTTGCCTATTACCATAGTCGACTCGTTTATCTTCATAAGATAATGCCACCACTCCCGGTCTGTGGCAGACTTGCATGCGCACTGTCTTAAACGACCCTAATTATGCCCCCGCTGCCTATTTTATTGTAGTTGATGGAAAACACACTTAATCTCCGCTGTGCAGAAGTAGAGTAAATAGGACCCAGCCTTAAACAGCAGATATCAGAGATTCCATTAACAGCCAGTGCTTTTTTAACGTGCCTTTTGTTTCTGGTGGCAGAGCTCTAAAGAGCTAATGTAAGCTGTACGGCGATGAGGCAGATAAGTCAAGCTGTCTTTATCCGTTGCCTTTTTACTCTTCCAAATAGTGGGACATTCCAAGTGGCAGAGGGCCCAGTGATATGCTTACAGGCCACTGTCAGTTTTTTGTAGTTCAGGAACCTTAATGGAGTTTAACTCAGTTTAACTAACTTTTCCTCTGTTTATTTTAATCATGTACAGATCAAAGAAAGATGTGAAAGAAGAACCAATGGCATTTAACGTTAAACCTTGTTTAACACATCTTGAAGCTCTGAGTTTGAATATATGCAAACACCAAAAGGATTTTAAAGCTGAGGTGATTTTTATTTCCTACATGTACACATTTGGCAGAGGCTTATCTAAAGCAGTTTTAATAGTGCATTTACACTATGCATTTTATCAGTATCTGTGTTCTTTGTGAATCAATCCCATGACTTTTGCCCTGATAACACAATGCTCTTCCAAACTGAGCTACAGAAACACTGTTACTTTAACCCCGAATTGTTTCCTGTATTAAGTGTGCTTTCAAGTCCACAAATTAAAACATTTGCTAAATAACATGTTAGTGAATTAATGATTCAAAAGAGTTATATAAGAGTTAACATTATTACAGTACATGGCATGATACATGACCTCATGTAAAGAGACTCTGAATGATTTCCCAAAAACACAATAACTCAACACCTTGGGTTACTGGTCACAGATGCATGTGTGGTGAGAAGCAGTGTGGGGTTTGAAAGGAAGAGCATGTAGATCAAGACCCAACGGAGAACACAGCTGCCACCCTGATCACTCAGCAGGCCGACAGAAAAGGTTAAAAGACAACACACACACTGATATACTCAAGCAAGCACATGCAGTTCACGCACAATCCATCTCCGACACAAACAGAATCTAACATATGCGCGCAAGCAGATACGTTCCACGCATCCTGCCTGTATGCATTGCCCTGACATCACCTGACAGGGGGAAGATGAAAATTTTATTCTTGCCTTCTTTTTTGAACCCTCTAAAGAAGAACACAACAAGACACTCGCACACCCCTCTTCACACACTTACACGCAGACATTCATCATAGCATCAAAGCAGCTTTGTAAGATGCACAGTGGGAGCGCGCCCACACAAAAGGCTCGGGTACAAAACAGCAAGATGTGCACGTTTGATGGGGGGGGCTCAAAATGCGTGTGACAGCGAGAGAGTTGAGAGGTGCATCCATTCAGGCAGAGTATACAATGCTGTCACTTACGCTTTCGATGTGCAGAGTGTGAGGATATGCGGAGCCTGTGCATATGTCCACAGCCATGCCCAACTACTGTTTTACTCTCCACTTTGCTGGTCTTTTTGTAGAATACAAACTAATGGCTTGTACAAAAGTGACATTTGCAAAGAGTTTGGTGTTGGATTTTAAAAACAAGAAAAGGCAGCGATCTACTTAGGCAAACAGAGTTTTGACTTGAAAACAACTCACCGTTGACCCTATTTAATTAAATGTTATAATGCTTAAGTTAATCTCATTGCTAGCTTATTTAATTCTTAAAGCCTTAGCAGCATTTATAGAAGATAAGAAAATAAGGATGGGTGATCACTGCATTATTTTCATACAAGCTTGTACAAGAGGAAATCACAATACGTGAAGGACACAGTAACAGATTCTTCCCACCAGGGATCCTCGCCAACAACTCTGAAACCCAACAGCTGACTAAGGCGAGTTTTTTCAGATCTGCCCATATGTGTTTGTGTGTTCAAGTGCTCTCGCCAGGCCAGAGCGTCACATAATCTAGACAGAGAGCGGAGGTCACCCGGCTGTCTGTGATACGCTGCAGAGAGCAATGTGTGTAATCCCGGCAGATGTGCAAATAGAGCAGAGACATTGCAGATGTATAGTTTGTGTCTGCTGATGTGGGTCCGAAGCTGTTTCTTATGGAGACTTGTGCACTGATTACTCAGCTGTCAACATACATGACCTTTACTGTGACTCAGCTTCCAAAAGGGCTTGTAATTTTTTTGGATCTCAAAACAAACTAAGAATAAACTATGAATAATAGTAAAAAGAAAGTCAGGCCCTGGTGAGGTCACGTTTTTTTTAAACGAACGTGTCACCATGACATTTGTTCTTTGATATGTGTGTGTGTGTGTGTATGGACGAGAATATGCTTATCTGAGCAACGCTAAATACTGTACACACTGCACAGTTTTGGAAGTGAATCACATTCACTCTTGAAATTACAATGGTTGACATTGTGATAGCCATAGAAACCTTCCAGCATATTGTGGCTAAGAAACATCAATTTAAACAGTTAAAAGGGATAGTTCGCCCAAAAATTAAAATATCTTCTTTTGTGTTTCACAGAAGAAAAAAGGGTAAGTAAATTATGTAAAAAAACATTTTGAGGGTGAACTATCTCTTTAATACATTTAGTGTTTGTAAATAAAATAAAACTAGCAACAGGAATCGTATTACTGTCTGCCACTTTTCAGCGAACTGCTCATAGGACTGCAACAAGCACACGGTAATAGTGATACTAGTGTAGAGAGAGACAGACTTTTCTCTACACACATGGCAGATGCGCTTTTTAATTATGTCAATAACAACTAGCTGTCCAGTTCAGTTCTGTACACACACCCATTTAATGAAAATTTGGTTGTCAATACCTGAATCTTTCATGAGCAAATTCAACTGAGTAAAATGACAGATTCTCAGGTGATGTCACAATCAATAAACATCTTAAAAATGATATAAAATCTGATTAAGCCACAGCATTTTATTAGTTATTTGAATATGACTTATTGGCTTGTAAACTGCACCATATGTACACTATAATAGGTTTATTAATTACAGAATCATGGAGTGACAGTCATCTCTTATTAACTGTTTCCCTGATGCACATTTGTTACACATGTGCATGTGTACACTGACACGCGACTTCACTTTTATTGGAAGGACGAGGATACACGCATACAAATGTAATACACACCCTGATGCTTTCTGCCTCCAAGTAAAATTTAATTGCTTCTTTTCATTCCTATCTGCAAGGCTGTTGGACAAGAATGAAGGTGCCAAAATAAAAAAGTAACACACTCAGTGACTGTGCCTTACCAGTAGTCGATTATGCATGGAGTCAGTCATGTGAAAAGAGTGTATCATCGGAATACCAAACACATTGATAAAGCAGGACCCCTGGAGGCTTATTGATTAGAGCAGTGTAGTCTACAGTGTAAAATGTGATTTTACAGTATGCAAGGCTGCATGCATCAGATTTGGGCTCCAAAACAAACATGTCATAGCGACTCTCCAATGGAATTCCCCTAACAAAAAATGAGAACAAAGTTCCTTAAAAATAACAGCCCTTGAATAGATATCACATGACTGTATGGTTTTAACCATGCTTAATCTTTGCAAGACAGAACAGATTTTCCTTCTATGAGCATGCTCTCATTGCATCAATTGCAATTCAGACTCTACATAAGGGGTCTCAATCTCAAATGACCTGAGGGCCAGTAGTCAGGTGTTGTGCATCATGAGAATAGCACTATTTGACACTTTTTTGACAGATGTGATAACATGGTTTTACACCATAATAACAAAATCGCTTTTTTAAATATGTAACAGTTTTACGCATATTTCTTTACAAATATTACATTTATTTATTTTTAAAATACAATTAAAAACCTTTAAATAGCTAATGGCTATAATAATGGTTATAATAAACTTGTTGATCTTATATTGTCTGAGAAAGGAACACAAGCACGAACACACATTTGCCTGTTAGTTCTCTTTATAACAGGGCACAGATTGGAGTCTTTGACCGGCAGCCTTCAGGTCAGCGCTGATACATGATCAATTGTGTGAACGATTGGAGCCTCTTATCTTGTCAGAGAGGGCCCAGAGGAGGTTGTGGCTTATGGGAGGCTATCGGCTGCTGTTCTCTGCACAATGTCAGAACCCCGGCTGATGAGATCTATGATAACACTCAGGCAACCAGCTAGAACCAAGTGCCTCCCAGGGAATCACAATTCCTTTTCACAATTTTGCGGAATTCTGTTTCCTAATTTTTTGTACCCTCTCCCCAAACATTGGCCTATCTAATAACCTTTATCTGTTGAAGTCAATTCCATTTTGGTTTTTACATGACGTCAGCCAAGTTGAAGATATTAGAGTTTTCATATAATTTAATTTAATTTAATAATTTCTTAAACTTGTAATTGAAATGTCAACAGTTTTTTTTTTATTTATGTTTTATAGTATAAAGTATAAGTCTGTCTTTAATCACTCAAGCTGGACACAGAAGCAGTAAGTGAGACTAAGTGTTCTGTGTGTTTGTGTGTTGCAGTTTAATTTTGTGGGCCGGATCTTGGGCCCGCGGGGGCTCACGGCCAAACAGCTGGAGGCAGAGACAGGATGTAAGATCATGGTGAGAGGGAAAGGCTCCATGAGAGACAAAAAGAAGGTAAGAGCTACAATACACACAAAGTCACACAATAATAAGATACACACGTTCCTAAAAATAGACAATATATTTTTTTTATCATCAGCCAATGGCAGGTGAATGGAGACCATTTTAGTACTATAGCTGTAACTTGTATTATTTTATATTTGTCCTAATTGTATTTTTTACAATTGTCCTTATGACAGTGAGATTATTTAGCTGTTTCTTCTTTTCATTTATTAAGATGTTCCTTTTTGTCTTTGTTTTGGTAAAACAGCATGTCACATAAACAAAGCATTCTGACTTTGTTTTAATTTAATATTTTAATTTAATTTAGGTTAAAAGCAAGGAATATTCTAAATATTTGTTTTTATGAAAGATTAGCGTCCTAGTTCTAATTACAGGCTATTGACCCACTCATGTAATATCACAACAGATGTTGTCCTTAGTAGACACAAAGAAATGCATGTCACATACAACCTACACTTAACACACAACTTAAACCATGTAATATTGCAGTTCCTAATAAATTATCAGCCAACTGGACAGTAAACAGTGAGTGTTTTCTCACGGAAGCCAATTCTTACTTGCGTTTGGCACCTAACAAATGTTAATTTTGACTCTGGATACAGACATACAAAGACGTATGAACAATCAGGGGTGTTAAAATTCAGATGCCATCGTTTACAAATGGAGTAATCTGATTGGTTGATTTCACTCACATACTTTACACATCCATATGCCTCAGCATATTGTTCATTCGTTAACTAGCAACTAAATTCCACTCAGCAATTGTTGGACGTGTGTGGTGTGATTTAACGTCTGTCTTTGTGTCTGTCCAACCTGCGATTAAATGAGTTTATGTGTGTACGGTTTGCACAAAAGTAAACTAGCCCAGTCCAGTCTGCACTACCCACAACTAAAATACTTTGCAGGAAATACCAAGGCCAACTCTCTCCGCAGCTCGTTTCTCAGAGCTGTGGGCAAGTACTCAAACATTGTGCTTGGCCTTGGATGAGTGGAGGCTGGATCCTATGGCCCTGCCAGGGCTAATCTCTCAGTCTAACCCTAATCAATGTACTACACGCTGGGCCAACGACGCAGGGGCGGTGGGGGTCAGGAAGGGTCTGGATGAACAAGGTCAGGTTTACTGTCCATCATTAACACTTGAGTAAACATGCTTTGTTACACGAACCAACACAGAGTTTATTATCATTGAGCTTATTGGCATTTTTGGGACAGTATGATCGCACTTTTAAACAGATGTCCCCGATCACACATACATTTTTCTGTCCTTACACATATACGCGCACACAGATGTATCTGATCTGGAAGCGCATTTGTGTTTCCATTAGCTGGGCAGGACCCATATTTGGACAAGTGTTGGAAGCGGATAGTTATCTGAGCCCATCCCGAGTGACCATTGGAAGAATCACGAAAAAATAAATAAAACAAGTTCTCTGTGAAAAGGTCTGTTGTCATCTTAGACATTTTACACACATCTGGATCAGCTCTGCACCCTGTTGGAGCACAGCTGGTCATCCTCGTATCGGATCTCAGCTGTGGGTGCATGCGGGCCCAAGGATGGCCCCTTTCTAATAATGCGGTCCCTCCGACGTTGATGGGGTCAGTTGAAGCTCTTGTACAAACATTTGTATGTGTGTTTAAAGGTTATTCTGCCTTTGCCCTTTGAGTCTCAAGCTGCTGTGGTAGACAACAGAAAATCTAATTGTTTGTCTGTGTCCTCTGGTTCTCATGATCTCTACCCCTTATCCATCATCTGCTGTTACTTGCATATACTTATTACTGGCTATCTAAATGAGGACCTACCATAGACTTCTGTCATTGTAATATGCAGGTAGAAAATACACAGAGTGACTGTAACTGGAAGGCCCAGAATCAAACATGCTCTCTTTGCATTTTCTGCATTAATTATGAGAGAAATAATTAAAACATGGTAAAATGTGGGTCTGAGAATGTTAATTGAATGTTATGTTATATTTATTGGTAGGTTTGGTTTCATTGGTATTGAATGCATCATCTATTAATATTTAATATTTATGATGTAAATATTAAAATAATATTTAATTAACATATAAGCAAAGGTCAGAAGTTTTAGGCATTGACAGACATTCTGATTCTGCTAGAGCAGAATCTATTTGATCTTGCTTATTGACTTATTCTACCTGCATGCAATTGATTAGATTATTTCTGTTTTAGGCAGATGACCTTGTCTTCCGTGTTATGTTTCATGAAAAACAGTCACATGGACACTGCTTAAGTGAAACAAATGCTAGTTAAAAGCATGTGTGTGCTTTAGTGATAGATAATAAATTGGCTTTGGCCATTTTGAAGGCAATAACCACAGCCCTTGGCTGATTAAAAGATTACCCTTCTTAGTGATCTGATTCAAGATTTTAAAAGAATCTATAGACTTGTATTTATGAAGGAACCTGAGCCAAACGTAGAAACCAGAATATCGAGATGATCTCTTTTGATTTGGGCCAGTAAACAACCACAAACCAAGATCATGTAACCCATTTGATGCTATCATGATAACAATGGCCCACAATTAGCAGATTAATGGCCTTGGCATCAACTCACAACACCCTAGAAAGCAAATTTTCTAGTTAAGCACTCAGAAAATATAAAAATCTAGCCATGATTAAATTTACTGCATCAAGTGACTTTTTTATTTAAGTTACCGGGGCTTGACATATACTAATAGTTACAGAACATTGCTATGCAATTTAAATATGATAATTAACACTACCTTGGTGAAGGTCATAGTTGCGCTTTATTATGAATACACTATGGCTGTTGACCAATCAGCATCAAGTACAGTAACTCTCTGTTTTATAATGTGACTAAGCTTTATAATTATTGCAGGGGTGGCAATGCTCTCTTTAAACATTTCTACAACTTTTATGAATTGGACTCACACTAAATATGCTTTCAAAAGTTAATCTCACAAGATACCATGAGTGTTTTCAACTGAATACACAATGTCAGAATGTGGTCGGCCTTTATAATGAATTAAGTCAGTTGTTTTGCGTCTCACCTTCGCCATGTAAATGTAAGAAGGAAGTGACTGAACAGAAGTATTGAAATTCGTACTGTGACTCAGAGTGAGTGTTTCAGTGCTGTGGGCATCTATCCAGATATGATTTACCCAAACTGATGACCAAACAAGTGAATGGCAGTCATAGGGGTACATGACCACTCGTGTTTTTTTTCAAATGGGAGTTACTGGTTACAAAGTTTCACTTTCACTAGCAGTTTTTTGTTAATCTTTTAGACCAAGAATATAGTTGAATATTCAGGGAACCAATGAAAGTACCTGATATTAACATCATGTCATAATCGCTCAAACCACAATGAAAGTCATAATTACATTGTTAGTGTAAATGCGCTTTTGACTTATTGACTGAAATACCAACTGCATTCTGTGTGAAACATCATACTAGTGGTGAGATTAACATCCACATTTTCTGAATTGCAGTACTATGCATATATTTGGTTTCAATAGTGTGCTGAAGTTTTTGGTTTTTGAAACTTGTTTTTGTAACCAAACTTGGCAATGTGTCATGTGTGGGTTAAGCTATGTGTGGTAAAATATAATTTCTTGACCACTTAAATTCCAGAGTTCTGTTTCCCTTAAACTGAATATAGATTTCAAGTGTATTTCTTGCTTTTAATTTAATTTAAAATACAGCTTTTGTATTTTATACAATGAGTTTTGTGAGTGCTACCTAAACAGTGGTTCAGCCTAGGGCGTGTCGACAGACTCATGATACACAACGTAAATGTACTGAGTGTTGTATTGCTGATGTAGGTGCCTTTATCTTTGTTCTGACTGGGCCTGTCAGAGAGACTCAGCTGCAGTTTCGGGCCCCTGGCAATTACTGTTATTAGAACTGTCACAATCACTTCAGCTTCATCTGATCTCACCATCACTATACAGAACTGCGCCTGTGTGTGTGCGTGCGTGCACTAAAGTAACAGCATTTCCTTTCTTGGTCCTCTTGTCACATTCTGCACTCATATTAAAGTAGATGTTCATGTAAAACAGAAACACAGTGTTAAAGACATTTTCACTTTGCAAATATCACATTAGTCATAAACTCATTGCTCAGTGCTATATAACTACCAGTAGATTAATAATGCCTGATTTAAAGGGGTCGTGTCATGAAGAATCCCATTTTCAAATGCATTCTGTACTTAAACAATTTTATTGTAACCTTTTGAATTTCCTCCCCAGTCCAAAATGACCTTAATTGAAACTTGCTGCAAAAGAACATCTTATTTTGAAGTCATCAGTAATCTGAAGCATTAAAATATGACTGTCCACATTTACACTCAATTGACACCTGTCCAGTGTCCAGAAACTGTGGCTGCCCAGTACTGCCCAACTGTAAAAAAAGTATACAAATTCACAAACCTTGTTCTGTTTCTGGTTGAACCTGATGCTCTTTAAACTGTATCTGACCTTAGAAATAAATAAATGAGCTTTAGTTCTAACAAGGTTGCTGTTTATTTTTATTAACTATTATATTATAGTTTCAATGGGACATGTTTTAGTAATGCAGCTTGACAAAAAAGGCTGTTTAAACTTTATTGGAGTTTTTATCAGCTTTAACAGCTTTTATCAAAGTGATTTCTTACACAGTAGTCTTTAAGGTCATAGGTCAATCTGAACACAGTAACAAATGGCCTGTTTAATTTTTTTAATTCCAAACTTCACAAATTTAGAAAGATAATTTGGACTTAATAATAAACAAAATGTCAGACATGACCAGAACAGTCGCTCTGGTAATATTTACTTAATTTCAGACAACTTTGTAGCCTCTATGATCCTCTTTTAGAGATAACATGTTTTTGGTTTGCCCCCTTCCCCTATATCATAGAGGTTCTTAGTGACCCCAACACATGAGCCAGGTCAACATTCCCAGTGTGCGATATGTTTCTATATACTGTACAATGTACATAACACAAACGCATACTTATGTCATGCATGCAGTACTGTAACAAAACAATATTTTAACATATTGCCCTTTGGCTTTATTCATAATCTGGCTGAAAGACTAAGGTCGAATCCTGCATTGCAATATTACAGTCCAGAGTTTTCTAGTAAAGGATGTGAATCTTGTTCCTTTTGTTCTTTAAGACCCTCTAACAAGAAGCTTTGATGCGGCTGCACTTTTACACAAGCACCAAATCATCTGGATTTAAGGGCAAAGCCCTCTGTCATTCTCCTGAATCTATCCCCGGTGAGAGAGTGAGAAAGAAAGACTTTTTCTTTAGTATTATCCCTCAGGACAGAGTTTTTCACATGATTTGAAATTTAGACACTGTACAGTCAAGATAATATAATCAAATCTAGTGATTTACCTGCCCTTGGTGCCCTTGTAGATTTATCTATATAGCCGTCAACCTGATTGATGCTGCTTGTTGCATCATCAAAGCATTAACCTGTTTTTACTCATTAAATTTGTTCATCTGTGTTCCTCATTGATGTTTACATGTATATGAAAGTCAAGTCAACCCAATGTCAACGTGAAGTCAAGTTTGTTTTTTAATAAATAGAGTGCTGGCATATCCCTGTTTATAATCAAAATTATGAAATATAAAATATACACTGTTTCTTTGTGTTTAAATACAAGTAATTTTAAGTGCTATAAAATTTTGTATTAAATATATTAGGACTTATGTTAAATCTTCAGTGTGTAATTTCTGCAGTGGAATAACAGATCACACCTAAACTCACATTATTGGTTGAGCATAAAAGTCTTGAGTTTTAAATGCGCCACAGTTCAGGGAAATCAGAGTGTTACTTTTAGTTGATTCTTCATGAGAATTGAGCATCAACTAAATTACACACTTCTAAGTAAAGAAAATAAATCTATATACGATGAAAAAGATAGGATGAAAGTGCTCCATGAATCTCCTGACCTACATTTGGCAATTCATTACACTCTGTTTTGCTGTTGTCATGGACAGGATAGAAAATTAATGAGTTGATTTAATTACTCTGCAGAATCACTAACAATGAACTAACATAAATTATAATAGCAAGAAAATACCAGGAAAACAATGTAAATTGGAGCTAATAATCTGGATTTAGTTCCCAAAGCCTTCACCAAAGGGTTGCTGCTACTTCAGGGTACTGTTATTGTTTCAAAAAGAATAACAAAAGAGCAGGACAATGGATTTATGGACATTGATTATGCTACTGCTCGGCTACTGCATACAGCAGAGATAGGAGTGTAAACAACAGGCCTGTTGGAGGGCCCGCAGTCGGACATGTTTCCTGTGTCGTACATTAAGGGAGCATCACCTTTACTATCAGACTGTCATTGGCCAGAAAAGAAATGACTATGGTCCGATGCAAGACAACCTGCTTGGTCTACAGGTAAAAACAAGTGTCCTAGCTGTACCTTACTTTCAATGGCACATACACACACCACCTCCACTCTGGTCCCTCCTGGCTGTCACGGCCCAGCTTTTCCTGAAAGTTATTGACAGAGTGGCTGTGGGTGGATTTCCAGGCTGTGACAATCAGCCCCAGAAGATCAATTTTTAGCATTTGACACAACCAAGGAAATCAATGTAAATCAGCCAAGCAAAACCAGTGGGGCAGACAAAGAGAAAAAAGAAGTGACCTCATAAAACCTGTGCATCACTTTCCTAATAATAAATTATATCAAGTGTGTTTGGCGACGCAAGCGCTAACGCAAACCTCTTTTTTTCCCTTCTTTGCTTCACACCAAAGGGGCAACAATGGATCCTAATGAAAATCAGCAGGCAGAAAGCAGCAACACAGACACTGACGCTGATTGTCATCAATTTCCCATTTGCAGGCGCAGGGAGAAAAACCAACACTGTTTGCATATCTGATTATTGCATAAATCAAATCTTGATTTTTCATTTGGAAATCGTACAGAAAAGCAGCAAAACAAGCTAAACACAGACAAACAAAAACGGTGGTGTAAGTGGAGCTCAACAAGTCCCTTCAACTTAATGTGCTCTGGGTTTCAATTAGTTAAGCTGTTTGCCCTCAGCAATCAAAGGATTTTAATCCCAAGTTTTTATAGGTTTGTTTTTCAAGTTTGTGTTCATTGTTGTACATTTAGTTAAAAAAATTTAAACCTGCTGTGTAAAATTTCCACTTCACTAGTGGCAGCAAATGTAATGTCAAATTTTGATTTTGCATTTTTATAAGAAAATGGAAGAGATGATTGCAAAAATGGCAAGCAGCTAAACTTCATGCTGGATGGTTGCCAGGGAGTTGCCAAGCGTTTGTTAAGATGTGTGGGGTAGTTTTAAGTGGTTGCTTACTGGCCCAACTCATCAACTCTTTATGATAGTTACTGATATGTATCTCGGAATTAAAGTCTATGGGGAATTTAACTGTGCTGACCCACTCTTGCATTGTCTGGGCGAACAGGAAGTCCCACCTATTTTGGTTTTATTACAGTGCCTTGCAAAAGTATTCATACCCCTTGTGTAATGGAGACGCCGAGGCAGCGGGATCCATATGCAGCCGTTTATTAAAAATCACAATTAGTAAACAGGCAAAGGTCAAAAACCGGCAGACAGAGCAATGAAGGTGAGACAAGAGCAAAACGTAAATACAGGCAATGGTTGGGGGCAGGCAGTAAACAATCAACAACAATATCCAAGTCAAAAACAAGGGGCAGGCAGCAAAGGTTCAAAAACGATAAACAGTCCAAGTGGTACCGGGAAAGCATTGAACCTATTGTGAACATAATTGTGAAGTGGAATAAAAATGATACATGGTTTTCAAAATTTTAAGCAAATAAAAATCTGAAAAGTGTGGTGTGCATTTGTATTCAGCCCAACCCCCCCCCCTGCATCAATAGTTTGTAGAGCCACCTTTTGCTGCAATTACGGCTGCAAGTCTTTTGGGGTATGTCTTTACCAGTTTTGCACATCTAGAGACTGAAATTGTTGCCCATTCTTCTTTGCAAAATAGCTCAAGCTCAGCCAGATTGGATGGGGAGTGTCTGTGAACAGCAAATTTTCAAGTCTTGCCACAGATGCTCAATGGGATTTAGGTCTGGACTTTGACTGGGCCATTCTAACACATGAATATTCTTTGATCCAAACCATTCCATTGCAGCTCTGGCTGTATGTTTAGGGTCATCGTCTTGCTGAAAGGTGAATCTCCTTCCCAGTCTTAAGTCTTTTGCAGCCTCCAACAGGTTTTCTTCCAGGATTGCCCTGTATTTAGCTCCATCCATCTTCCCATCAACTCTGACCAGCTTCCCTGTCCCTGCTGAAGAAAAGCATTCCCACAGCATGATGCTTCCACCACCATGTTTCACAGTGGGGATGTGGTGTTCAGGGTGATGAGCAGTGTTACTTTTCCGCCACACATAACACTTTGCATTTAGGACAAAAAGTTCAACTTTGGTCTCATCTGACCAGAGCACTTTCTTTCACATGTTTGCTGTGTCCCTTACATGGCTTGTGGTAAACTGCAAACAAGACTTATGTCTTATTCTTCCAATAATGGCTTTCTTCTTGCCACTCTTCCATAAAGGCCAGATTTATGGAGTACATGACTTATAGTTGTCCTGTGGACAGATTCTCCCACCTGAGCTGTGGATTTCTGCAGCTTCTCCAGAGTGACCATGGTCCTCTTGGCTGCTTTTCTGACCAGTGCTCGGTCTGGTAGGTTTGCAGTTGTGGCATATGTATTAAACAGTGCTCATTGAGATTCTCAAAGCTTGGGATATTTTTTTATAACCTAACATTTTTTAACACTGAAACAAATGATGTCAGCTTTGAGCACTGTTGAGGTCTGACTCAGAGTCAGAAGCTTTAGTAATAATCTAATTTTGAGTTGTTGCTCATGCTGTTGTGGCACATGTCTGGTAGCTGTAAATGCCACTGATGTTTTTGAGGTCTCCTTTATCGAGCAGGATTTTACTGAATGACATGTACATGGCATCCTGGTTTCTGCTTTGGTAGCAGGCAGCATATCAAAGAAGCTGCCTTTTTCTTTTTACCTTTCACATCCTCTGCTGTTGTAGTCTCTATTTTATTATTAGTTTTGGAGTTACTTTGGTCCTATCAAAGTATAAAAACCGCACCACAAGGGTGGAAGTGAAACAAGCCCCAGTTTTCTTCTTGAACTTCAACATACACAAAGGCTGTGTTTGGAACTGAATGCTACCTTACCACTCTCACTGTTTCAGCAGTATGCAGAATGTGTACTGTGCACATTTGCATATGTATATGTGCATGGTAGTGCATAGGTGCCATTAGCTCAAAGTAATGCAGAAGTCTGTGTGATTGGTCACAAACATTATTGTTCAAAATGCTTGTCATAGTCAATGTAAATACAGTGTTTTTTCACTGAATTTCACTAAAGTGAATGTAAACAGGCAGGACCAAAGGTTAGTAACTACAGTATTTTTTAAACATCTTCAATGTTTGATTATACTGCAAATAGTTATCATTTTTACACAAAATTAAAGTAAAGAAAAAAAGAGCTTTTCAAAGATGATAAATAGGTTAAAGGCTTAACATACATTTCTGCTGTTTTATTTCTTACAATAAAAAGAAAAGTAGGCAGTATAGTATGTATACTGTGCAATATTCAGTAAGCACTAGTATTTTATTAAGATAGCCAAATACACATGGAGAAACTGGGGCTAGTTGCCACACTTTTTATACCAGTGAATACTACTCAGGGAGGGTTCATTGTTTGGAAGTCAATTTCTGTAGACACAAACCTTGGCTACAGTAAAACTATTGAACGTCGCTTTGAATGAAAAAAGTGTCTGCCAAATGCAAAAATGTAAAACTTATCCCCTCTCTCTTTCTCTCTGTCTCTCCAGGAGGAGCAGAACCGAGGTAAGCCCAACTGGGAACATCTAAATGAAGACCTGCATGTGCTCATCACAGTGGAGGACGCTCAGAACCGGGCTGAGATCAAACTCAAGCGTGCAGTGGAGGAAGTGAACAAGCTTCTTGTGCCTGCGGTGAGTGCCGCTGCCGTCCTGCTTACATTTCCTGTGGCTTGTCATTCAACTCTTCAATATCACACATCATGCTTCTATAAGTAACAGGAAATGAGTACTCTGAAATTGCATTACTAAAGGGCTTTGTTAGGGATTAAAACCACTTTGTGGTTGTTTTAATGTAGTATTCAATAAAATAATTTAATGTAGCAAAGTGATTACTGATACTATACTGGTGCACATAAATTAATCTATTAACTTGTTCTGTGTGTGTGTGTGTGTGTGTGTGTAATTTTTTGTCCACTGTATCATTTAGTTTAAACACCTTGTTACAGAATTCATAGAGAACTTATAATCACCAGCACTTGCACTTTAAAATCAATTACCTCTGATAGCTCCGCTTGGCGGTACACTGAAGATCACAACAGAACTGGCCCAGACAGCTTCCCCCAGCACATAATGCCATTTCCATTCTGATAATTCGTCTGTATGAATTGCTGATTCAGTTTAAATCACAGCAGATTAGAGACTGTGTCTATGAGTGTTCTTAGCCCTTTAAACATTTTTCTCTTTCATTTCCTTTCTCTTTGGTGTCACTTGATAAGTGGGAAGTAAAACGTTCTCCAAATGCTGTCATAAAAAACAGGAAGTGCCAAGCAGGGCTGCTGTGGTTGAGTAATCAGTCTGGTTTAGATGGCTTTCACCTGGAGTCTTTCCTGTTGCATCACTGCCATTTAAGGCTACAAATATGAAGTGTTCTTAAAAACAAGGTCAGGTCAGTGGGTGCATGGTCACGAACTGAGACTTATTTTTATCTGGAACTGAATTCCAGAAATGTGGGCAACTGTAATTTGAAACAGAATTTTGAGTTGGAGCTAATTTGTGCATAAGTAAAGTAAGCACACTGGACTAATATATTTATTTGGGTATGAATTGATTTCATATGTTTTTTTAAATGTAATAAATTACAATTATTGAATATCTCGAATCTAAGAGCTGCCAGAGAAGCCCAAAGAAGCTCCCCCATTGTTTTCTCACACTAGTGTTTTGGTATTTGTGAGGACACAAACTAAGGTCATATGATAGGTAGTAGGAGTGATGAAGTCATGGTCATTGGATTATTCAAACTGTTGAAGACACATCCTAAGACACTTGAATTCATTCATTAGCAAATCGGCAAGGGTCTCATGCCACACTCAGTGCATGAAGCATCTACACTTGTCAATATGGGTTCGTTATTATGATCTTTTTAGATTTTTCTCTTTAACAAAGTATAAATATAGTGGTCTACACATTTTGTCATTGTCAATATATGAACGTCTTGGTTTATGCTTGCTTCAACCAGGAGATAAATTTCCTGTGACTGTGATTCCAGTGTAAATACATTTAGACTGCATTACAAACTTGTGTAAACTCTCCTCTTTGTGTACATATGCCACCTCAGATGTGGCTTTCTTTGCATTAAAAAGACAGCTGGAGACCGGCAAATACAACCAGGAACATGGTGCAGTGTTTAATGCAGGTAGTCATGAATAAATAAAATAATAAAAGCTGTGGTATGTTTGCGAAAACTATAGTTATTATTGTGTATTTTTAGGGAAGGCCTCATAATGATAAAATGGAGTGTTGTATTGAAGAGATTATTTTTTCTTAAAAAAATCTCAAAAATCTTTTTGTGGTAATTAGCATAGACACAAATGATATCAATCAAGCTTTACTTGAACTTGAACCTTCCTTTATTGTTCCCAAATGACCATTTGACCATTCCCAGTGTAAATAGAACCGCATATAACTTGTCCACCAAAAGAGAGATATGTTACTGCTTCAGTTGGCTGTCATGGTAACTGCCAACACCTTCAATCAGCTCAGTGAGAACAGTTACACCTCCCCAATCAGTGGACATACACTAAAGTGGACACAGGCTACAGCTGCAACGACATAACATTTAACCTGAACCTCCATCTAAGAGCAATTCCCTCAACTGGCATCTAACCCCAGTTGGCTGACAAGAACACCCCTTTCTTATCAATCACATCCCACTGCTATGTCCGACGGTACCCTCCAACATTTCGAGGTACATTGACACCTCTGTGTTCACTCACCTACAGGGACTTTTCTCTGTCAAATAGTTAAAGGAAGAGATGTTTTCCGTTCTGTGTGCAAGATAACAGCCGCTAGTGTTCTGCTTCAACTCCTGTAAAGATCTCTATAATCCCTTATGAAATTTACATACTGGTTGATCTCATCTTGTGGCATTTGACCTGTACATTCTGCCTCTCCGCATGTGGGCGGAGCTAGCATTGCACTTTGGGGTTGGTGGGAAATGGCCCTTTTTTAGCCTGTTTCAGCCATTACAGACTGTTCCCGCAGAGAACATCGTCATATATAAAGTGGATGTCAGTGGGTTACTTGCTTGCTGGATTGGCAGTCTACCTTTTGTAGAAAGCATGCAATAGAGGCACATTATACCTGCACGCCAGGAGTCATCAGCTTGGCTTCTCAGACGGCCTATCTCAGTCGTCTATTTTAAATCATCATCTTTATCTACATCATCATTGTAGCTCTCATCATCATAATCAGCCACACTGGCAGTAGTAGCAGCAGCTGGTTTTGTGCAAGCAGGAAGCCAGTGACCAGCAGGATGCTGCTAACACAGTCTAAAGCAATTATCATCAATGGCTTTGTGACTAATTTATAAAAGCCTTTCCTTCACAATTGCATCTGATTGTACCGACTGAGGCAGGGTCTCACCAGACTTAATGGAGCTTCTCTGACTATCATGCATACAGGAAGGAGAGCTTGTTTCCACACTACTGGCAACTCCAGAGTGAGCCTTTGTGTGCATAAATCAATATTTTATGAACTACAAAAAAATCTGTGCAATCCTAATGCTCCAAAATGTACAAGGAGACAAGTCTTTCTCTTCACTCTTTTGGTTGTTTGAAGTAGCTTGTCATGTTGTGGCTGCCCAGCAGCGAAGGATCTGATCTCTTAGCAAAACACTGAACATTTGTTCCCAACATTGTGAGAATTATAGGCTTGAGCAGAATACTTAACCTCAAGTTGCTCTACTTGGTCCAATCTCTATAATTGGCAAATTGTAGTTTCTTCCTGTCAAGGAAGGAAGTCCCTTGTATCTCCACAGAGGGGGTGCAGGGTTCACGCTGTAAATTGTGTGTTCCTTAAAACCCACATGTAACAGATGATTAATTTTCCTGGAATAAAATACATTTTGTGTCACCTTTCTCTGTGTATTTTCAGCTATGCTAAGCTGAACTAAGACACACAACTTCAGCAACAAATTACATGCACACAAGCTCATTTCAGAAAGTATTTTATGGGCATATTGTTTTATATTTATATTATTTTGTATTTTTATTTAGAACATAAGCCAGTAGGCAGCATCTAAACCTGTGGTGAGGTAAAGCTCTCACCACAATCTGTTAGCTTTTGATGTTCTCACTCTTGTCTCCCCACTCACTGTTAGTGGTAGCTAAGCCTAAATGGTCATTGCTAAAGGGACTACTTTAATTAAAGTCTTGTCTGTCAGCCACTCTGCCATGGCTCCCAGCCTTAAGCCATGACTGATAAAGGCAGCTCTAATTGTCAGGGCTGGAGATAAAGTGGAATTTGAAATTAGGTGTGGAGGGACCACTACAGCACAATGCACACACACCTCCCTCTTTGGTGCATGTGGCTGGCCAGCTGTACCAGCAGTTGTAGAGGAGGGATAGTTAGGTAAACAATGAGGGCCCCAGCCCCCCTGCACCCAGCATGGCTCAGATGAGCACTGCCTGACAGTCACGATTCCCTGCTTGGTTGGAGATTGTTCCAACTCATCCCTGAATGCTGATATTTGTTGTCCTTATATTTTTATGGACATGTATTGTTCATTTGATTGGTTTGAGTAGTACTTGATGGGGCAAGCATCGCTATTACTATTGCTCATAGTTTTTGGTATCGCAACAGGATTCTTACACTTAACAAATATGAAACTTCAGTGCATGGGCCATCCCAAAACTATTTGAACTACGGACAAGCATGATAGCTCAATTCATGTGACTTCTTGAAAAGAGGTGTGCAAATACTTTGCTAAATGATCAAACTTATTTGTCTGGTGGACAGTAAAATAGGCTAAAAAATCCAGTATATCTGAGTCATATATTAAGACAAAAACATCACATAGGAAAACCTAGCTACACTGTCCTGGCAGTCATCGAAAACACCCCAAAAACTTTTGTATGGTCAAAAAATCATTCACTTTTCTTGTTAAAAGATGTGAAAATGCAGATGATGGATAACCGTCCAATATTGCTTCTTGCCTTTTCTCCCTCTGTCTTACATATCTGTATGCCAATTTAAATTAAATTTGAATTGTTATACTTCTTTTTGTCAAGTCACCTGCTTGCACACATGCTCATGCCTGGTTTGTGAGCTCCACAGATTGCAAGCGACTAATAGGAGAAGAATTTAAGAGGCGATATCTGGGCGGGGTACGTGCAAGTTCTGTTTGGGGATTCCCGTGACGTGCTCAGTGAGTGTTAGTCACACATAATTGAATGTCTGCCTGCAAGATTGCCCATAAAATCCTTTGTATCTCTGTAAGAACGCCTGAGTGCATGTAAAAAGCAAAGGTGCATTGTGGGTGAGCTGAGCCAGTATTTCTGTTTGTAAGGGAGAATTTTTTTAGGCAGGCAACAGAATGAAGGGCCCAGTGGTTTGTGGGAGTTTCCATCTGTTCCCTCCATGGCACAATAGGCTCCCTCTTGCATGACATGTTTTTCTGCTTCTTGCTGTTTCTCAGAGTGCTCAGCACCAGCTGAGAAGAGAGAGCGGCTGAATAGAGCCCATGCCTGGCTTTGCAGGAATGTGTGTGTGTTGCCTGTGAATGTCTTTCTCTAAATAAGACGTGTTGTGACGATTTATGCACATGTACCTATGGAACTCTATAGATCACTGCACATCTTTGCCTCCTTGCGTAGTTCTGCAGGGTTGTTAAACTAGCAGGCACGGGTAATATCTGGCTTGCTATTGTCTAACAAATCTCAAAGAGATATTCTATTTTTACATATTTTAAATTTATATTTCTTATATTTCTTTAGTCAAAAGGTCTCCGTTTGGTCAGTATTGCTCAGTAACGTATACGGGTGTGACTCTGTGTGTGGTTGCAGTTTACGTGTGAACAGCAGGGACTCTCTGGCCACATGATTGAGTAGTCATCCATGACTTTGAGGCTGAGAGTGCATCAAAAGACTCTTTGTTTACTACTGGAGTGTGGAAATCCTGAGCAAGGCTCTTGGCCTGGAAGGGCTGGATAATGCTCCCATTGGGACCTGCTCCCCTTCCCATGCTTTCTTCTTTTAGAGTGTCCAGCATCTTATCTGTTGTGCTCTCATTATGTTGTGCTCTCTCTCTCTCTCTCTGTCCTTCCCACTGTCTCTTGTGTATGTTATTGGATAACACTTTGTTTTCTGAGCATCTATTAGTGAAGTTAGACTGCAGAAGGAATGAAGACAAGTTGGGGTTCATGGGGCAGATACTGCATTACCATGGCAACTTGTTGAGAGGCCCCTTCCTCAAAAGAGGGCACAAGCTCATGTGGCTGCACTACAGAGGGCCTTAAATCACCCAAGTGCCGTTGCTTTCACATTTTCAATTTCTTTCACTCATACAGACTTTTTTGCATTTTCTGCTTTGATTTTGAGGAAAAATCTGCAAATTGAATTTAAACATTGTACAATGAATTAAACAAAGCAGAGACTATTATATCCTTAATAGTAAATAAAAACATAATCAACAAACATGTTTCCCATGCAAACTCTTGCCATGAGTTAAGTTAGTGTTGCTGTAGGTCTGGTCAGGATGTCCAAACGTCCATATTTTGATGCATCTGAGAGCTACAGGGCTTACATGTTTCTGGGAAAGAAAAAATATTTACAGCTGTCTCTGCACAATAAGTTGAGGAAGGAAAAAGTATTTTAATGTGACAGGCATTCCAGCACCTTCAGACAAATTCTGCAGTGTTCTGCAGAGTTCAGGGATGGAGATCCCATGTGGAACCACTCATTCTACTCAAATACCTTTGTCCCTTTCTTTAACAACCCTTTCTCCTTTTCTGCCTCCCATCCTGGAAATGAAAAAGTAATCCCTGAGTAAATGGAGGAATGGTGTAAAGATGCAGACTCCATAGTCTTTAGAAATGAATCCAGCTTCACTGCTCTGCCGAGCTCCAATAGAACAGCTGCTTCCACTGGGCACCACGGAAACGAAATGTCAGGAGCAAAATAAAGGCCCCCGTTCTGAGCGAGTCCCTTATGTCAGCAAATGTTGCTTTCCTCATTGCTGTGCTTAGCCTTTAAAACAGCGTTTGACTTTTCCAATGCTGGGTGGCCTATCTCCTGAGAAAACAGAAAAAACGTTCTCGCTGTCATATCCGGGGGTTTCACTTTTTAGACTCATGATTTCCTGTCACTGTTGTGAGGGTGAAAAAAGAATATGATACCGTATGTTTGTTGATGGTGAAAGGGCACATGAAAGATCAGTCTTTATAATTCTCTGCTTTAATTCTCTGGACTTCCCTCCAGAGGATTCCAACAGATTCCAACAGAGTCAGGAAATTAAAATGACAACATATTGCAAAGACAGCCTGTGATGTGGAACACCACTGGGACATTTCTAGGACTAGGAGTATGCTGTGTGAGCAGTGATTTTTAATCCTGGTTCTGGGGACCTACAGCTCTGCAAATTTTGTGTCTCTGTTATTTAAGGTACCTGATTCAGACCATTAGCCCATTAGGAGAGAGATTCATGAGCTTAACCCAGTGTGTCAGATAAGACAGACATACAAAACATGCATTGCTAAGAATCTTAAGGACTGAAAACCACTGCTGTAGAACATATACTTTGACATACAGTAAGAGTATATTGCAGATAGCATACAGTAGATGTTCATACAGTATCAGTTCATTTGGTCTTGGAGAAATTTGATGATAAATCTTTTATTTCCATATTTTCACTGATCACTAAACATTTCTTAAATATCTAAAGTAAATTGTTTTTCTCTTTATTAAATGAAGAGGGAATGGAGACCTTTGATTATAAAGACCCGAGTAATCTTACGTCTCGTCCAAATAAACAAAGTATCTGAGCTATGCTATCCACTCTATTTTATATATCTGTATACTTACACTTGTCTAATTTGTGTCTATTTCTAATTCTCTCAAATAATTTTGAGTAATATATTTTAGAAAGATAGTAATAGTAATTGTTTAATAAAATATAAAATGAGAACATCTGAGTCCTCTGAGCTATGAAAGAGCAACCACTGAAAAATAATACAAAATAATAATTACTGTATCTTCTGAGACAGTGTCCTGGCATATCCGAATGCAGTTTGTGACATTGTTGAGATCTCTTATTAAACTCTACAGGGGTCTTTTTACTCAGGAGAAATGTTGAAGCAGGAGACTTTATTCTTATTGCAGTCTAGGAAAACCAAATGAGATATTTCAGAGCTCGCATTTGTGATTTTTCTTATGGATTGTCTTTCAGTGTCCTTCATCAAACAGCTCAGGTTGGTTCATTACTCCAGTATCATGCCAGTTCATGAGCCACTGATTCTGATTGGTATCAGCAGTAGTCATTCAGATGGGAAGATAGTCCTTTTCAATGTTTGGAATCCTGAAATTACTCAAATCTGTTTTTGAGACAGTCTGGGACAGACGTGAGCACTCTGCTGGAGGATGAGAAGATTCTGTGTGATGCTAAGGAGCACTTTAACTTGCTCCCTCGTTCTCTGCCTCTTTTTAATTTCTCCATCATGTTTTTTACTTTGTGACCAGCCTTTTTGCATGTTGTTAGAGATCAAAGCTGCCTGTTATATGAATAGAGATAAGACAGACGTATTGTTATGAAGCAAGGGATGGTTGCAGGGTTACTGGGTAAGAATGTGTGTTTGTGTGTTTTTGAAAAGAAGTGTTTTTGTGTGTGTGTGTGTGTGTGTGTGTGTGTGTGTGTGTGTGTGTGTGTAAGNAGAAGTGTTTTTGTGTGTGTGTGTGTGTGTGTGTGTGTGTAAGCTTGTGCTAATCAGTCAGAGTTTCACAATGGTAATGATAAAGTGAGTCTTGGTAAGCTCTCTCTCTCCTTCTGTTTCTTCTCTCTCTGTCTGTCTGTTTGGTGTCTCCACAGTTCAAAGGCTGTTTGATGTATGAGATTTTCTCCTCCTTCTAATTGCACCTCTTTAATTCCAATGAGGAGGATGCCTGCATGCTGCCAGCGAATCACTGACACAGTCTACTATACTCACCAGTTGTGTGTGCTTCTCTGTTCTGTGTGTTTGGGTACACACTTGTGTGTGTGCTGCCTTACCTGTGCTTGAATCTCTGCTCTTACAGTGTCCTGCTGTTAAACTGGCAGGCACGAGTAATATCTGGCTAAACTGTTATTTATAAATTTAGAATATGTAAAAATAGATTGTTTTCTTTGAGATTTGTCAGACAATCTGAGAAATGTCAGACAGTCTGACAAATCTCAAAGAGAAATTTTATTTTTACATATTCTAAATATATAAATAACAGTTTTCCTTGCAATCTACATATAATGCTTGTTGTTTTTGTGCCAGTTGTCTTACACAAACATATTCCACCTTCTGCTTGACCCAAAGAATTAAACATGTTGTTTTTGCTACTGTACTCTTAATACTTCTTTATGTAAATAACTTCTGTTATAATTGGCTTACCTTTGTGCATCCTGCCATGAGTAATGATGAAACATGGGGTAAATGTGAATGATTATGTGCTCATAGTTATGATAGTGTGAGGATATGTTAACATAGCACATACCAAATTGCATTTGTTTATTTCAAAAGGGAAAAAATCCTGTTTTTACAGTACATTAAAAAAATTCCCACTTGATTTAATATTTTTGTTTGTTTTCACAACAAGACTTAATTATAACTGCAAAAATAAATAATTTTTTAAAAATGATTCATAGATGTCATTACCCTTGATTCTGACAGTCTTGTTTGTTTTTATTCACTATCAAACCCAGATCAGTTGTTTTCTCCTGCTTGTATTTCTTCTTGAGTCAAATACAAATAATATATCCAGTTGTTTTGTGCATTACTGTTGTTTATGGGCCACAGAGCAGATGAGGATTTTATTTGAGAGAATCTGCATTTGTACGCACAGAGACACACATATGCGCACACGTCTTGGCACAGGGGACACTTGCAGTACTTTCCTCAAAGCCAATTAAAACCACATGTGCGGAGAGGTAAGACTGTAAGCTCTGTACTCTCCCACAGGTTTGCAGCAGAATTTATACGTTTATACTGTATACTGCCCCTTCAAATGTAAATGCATGAGCAATTCATACCTGTACGCTCTCTCTCTCTCTCTCTGTCTTTTTTACTTACTTACTGGCCTGTGACCCTGAGTATTTTTGCTCACATCCAGGAAAGGCTACTTCCCTGCCTCTCCCTGAAATAACCTACAGTCTAATTTTAACCTGTGCGTGTTCAGACAAAGAATAGGGTCCATGATCTTTGCGCTTATTTATGTAGCTAAATTTACCCTTCAGTTTTAGTGGAGGCTGCAAATTTCATTTAAGCCTAACTTACAGTACAGATTCACACTGCCATTTATAGTGCTGACTATTAAGACACTGTATATTACCTTTGTTTTCTTGACGTTTACCATTGGCATGATATTCTTCAAAGAGTGTCATGTAAATACCCTGGTATTTGAATATGGTGAAGTACAATGGGATATATCAAAGAACTATGGAAATACCATGATTGTTGGTAATACCATGTTTTCTTACAAAATTGTATTATGGTAATTCCTTGTTACTTTGAAAATGTCCCTTGGTAATGCCATGGTTATCTCTAAATTATATTGGAGTACCATGTAAATACCCTGATATATATACAGAAATCACTCAGTGCCATGATATACTGTATATCAAAGTACTATGGTGTTTCCATGTTAGTATGTTGGTACCACAGTGGTTTTGGGGGGTTTGGACAAAGAGTGCTCTTCTATCTCTTTGTGGCAGTATACAATGTTCTCGATTAATTATGTTCGTATTAAACATGCTCATCATTTTTAACAAGCCAATTACAAGAGGTAAAGCAAACCTCTGGTTGTTTTTATGCCTCTGTGGGGAGGGCCCATCATGTACAGCTGCAGAATACCCAAACTGAGAGCTGATTTTGTATCACACAACAACCAGCCCTGATGCAGACGGAAATTATCTTCTCGTCAGTGGCTTTTACATTCGCAGTCCTGCAGTCTATAATCTCATATAATCTCATTTTTTTAAATCTCATGTAAACACAGTTTTCTTATGTAGTCAGTGTACTGATTTAATCGTAAAGGGTTAATTGATTTTCAGTCATTTTTAATTGGCTTGTTTTCATTTGTTATCAGTGTTTTGTTGTAAATATTAAGCTTTAAATATGCTTAGCAGCAGCAACTCTACGTGAAGTTTAAGTCCTGATTCTTATGCTTAAAATCTCTCAGGAAGACACGTGGTGCTCAGGGATGGGGTGAGATAAAGCAGCGGGTTCCGGTGCGATGTGGAGGGACAGGAAGGACTGCAGAGAGGATGAGGCGTCTCTATGGCTAGTAGCCAAGCATTCATGTCTGTGTGTTGTAGAGAGAGCAGCTGTGCGCTCTGTGAGTGAGATGTGAGTGAAGCGCTAGCATTTACTTACCAGATCCTCCGGTCCTCATTCAGCCAATTGTAGCCCCTCTCAGTCCTTCAGCCTTACTGTTCCACCAATGACAATCAGAGCTGCGTTTAACAGGTTCAGCCTATGTCCTTGCCCTTGAGAAATTGCTACTAACAAGATAAAGTGTATAATAGAATAAAGCACTGAGAAGTATAAAATTGGATCATATTTTGTGTCATTAGAGAGACAGCAATCACTTGAGTGGTTTACTTTAAGAGAGAGAGAGAGAGAGAGAGAGAGAGAGAGAAAGAGAAGGAAGTTAGATGTACATCAACCGTGCAGAGGACAGTAACAACAAAGAAGACAAAAGAAGACATCCAAAAGAAAAGAAAATAACAGGCTAAAGGACACAAAGACGATAGAGTTCAATGTTTCTTGTGCACATAACAATTTAATTGTGCACATAACAAATCTTAGTTCAGAAAAAAATACAGCCTGAAAAACAGCTGTAGAATGTAGAGTGATATAGAGGACACGAGGGAAAGTTCTGTTCCAAAACTTAGTAAGCTGCCTACCTAGACAGCATTTTAAGGCCTCATAAGTTGAGGACACACTTTACAACTCGCTGAAACATTCTACGTCTGGACTCAATACATCTAAAGACGAAAAAGTTTCCATTGACTAAAGTAGTTTTTTAATAGTCAGAGAGGAGCACAACCAGTCAGTCCAATACACAACACACTTAACGACTGGACTTTATGCCCAACCAACAAATCTATTGCTATGTACTGATATAGGCAAACGGGCTAATCTACATAATAATATTATTAATTCAGTAATCACAGTTTCAGCCATATATCATGTAAATCATGTAAAGGACCTACAAACTTTAAAGTTGCCATTTCCTTACCTTGTGTCTGTATACCACGCAACTAATAACAGCAGGAATGTTATTAGTCGCAGGAGCCATGCACAAATATAAACATATTTAAAAACATGGTTCATAAGTTTTAAGACCAGAATGTTTAGACAAACACACTGTACCATTTTATATGCCGACTGTAAACAATGACTGAGCCCAACTGGATTATAGTTATAAGCATAGTTATAAGCATGCTCCCAACAGGAACTCTGTTTCACAAGGTAGGCAGCAGCATTGTACAGCCACAATCTAAGGCAGCAATGCATGTAGCCTTCATAGAGAAGGCAATTCCATGATGCACTTTAGCATAGTAAAAAATAGTCCAAGATGCTGTACTGGTCATGTTATGGCCCTGTTTTAACTTCTTTTTAGGCAACAGATTTTTACCTAAAATATATTATATTACATTAAATACACAAAGGTATTGGTAATTAGTTCAATATAATATACATTCAGTTTTAATGCGCTGTTGAGTAGTAGGGGCTCCTAAGGACTCTTAGGAGCCACAAAAGGGGGCATGCATGGATATGTTTCAGAGGAAGCCACAAGACTTCAAGTTCACAAAAAGTGCCTTATTTGGGACAAGGCCTGTGTAAAGCATTCCAAATCAGGATATAAGGATCAATTTCAGTTAGAATTCAGCTTAAAAAACGGTTCCATAGGTGGACAGCAAAGAAGCACACAGGGTTTTGTAACAAAGCATGGGAGAAAGAGAGAGAGAGAGCGATGAAGTGAAGAGGCAACTCTGACAGGGCCATGATGGAACGTTGTATGCTGGCAGGCATTGTGTAGTAAAGGTCATTGTGATCCCAGTCTGAATAGCTCCAGAGTGATTCCTCTTTATGCAAGCAGACTTTAAAAGCATTTTACATTCCCTCACCGGAGTGCACACACTATACTGGTCTGTCTGATGGGAACTGCTGCTGGTGTCTGTATCATATCTCCTGCACATCCCTTCTGCTTTTAGGCCCTGTTTACACCTGATTGTAACATCAGATCCGAACACAGTGGACTAAATACAGGTGTAAGAACACAAGTCCATTTTGTCATAAGATCATTCAAACCACATTCTGAGGTAGTCACAAGCACATGTGACAGCGCTGTATTTGCAGTATAAACTCTAATGAGTTGATTAGTTCAGAATAACAATGAAGGACCTCCTGCTGCACCAAAACAAGGGTTTTAGGGTTTACCAGTGATGGCTTTTAAAGAAAACCCTTGTCCAGTTACTAAAAACTAAAAACATTAATAATTTTACTCAAAATACCACATTTAGTGTGACATAAAAGTTTAAGTATATTAACAACACTGTGCTGACCTCTTTGAACATTTAAGACAGACAAATTAAAACAGGACCAGTCTAATTGCAGTTTATAGGATGTATGAAACACAATCTTAAATTTTCTCAGATTTTATTCAAATGTAAACAAGCTACATGTTCAGTTGTGTTAAACAGATAAGTCTTTTGCTCAGTTTAATACCAGTCTTCCGTTCAGTGGTTGAACAAAGCTTTTCTCTCTAAGCATGAAAAGACACACTGCCGAATCATACAGAACACAGTGGCGAGAATTTGATTTAGCACATGTGTTAACCTGGGGCCTTCTTTATATTAAACTGAAATCGAGATCATTGGCATTCGCTTGAAGCGCCCGGTGCCCGCAAAGATACTCGTACATTAACACGGCAGCTCTGGTGCACAGAGGCCCTTAGTGTTGTCAGTGTGGGGCTGTGTGGCACGGTGTGAGCAGGAAGGGCCCCCGGCAACACTGTTGTAGAAGGAGAGAGAGACGAGGATGGAACGATGGATGATAGCAGAAAGGCAGAGACCAGAAAAACGTGGAGCGTCATAGAGACAATTGAGACTTGAAGCGGAAGGAGGTTGTCGCATATGTTGTAATACATTATGTCATAAGTACTAAAATCTGCAAGAAAGAAAGAAAATTTGTAGGGTAAAAACAGATGGCAAGCTAAGGCATGGCAGAGTGAAAAATGTATAATGTAAAATGGATCTCGCTCTGTTTGCTTTGCTCAATGTGGCAAACAGGTCTAGTTGTGTGTGGGTAATGATACAGACTGATTTTAAAAATTACAGCCTGAGAAAGTTAGCATTAGATCCCAGCCTGAACCTTCTTAGACTGCTGTATGACATCACAGCACCTCTCACTGGCACATATCTGATACTGCAAGGCTGTTATGTTTGGAATAGCATCCTACCATTCTGTTCGACATTTACTGCTGAATGTTGCATCTATGTTGTGTATTCATGTGTTCTGTATGCAGAGAATTCCTGAATATGTTACCTACTGTATTTGCCAAAACATGCATCATACATCGGAGCACACTCCATGGAATACTGTGTCCCACAATGCAATGGGATTGACTTTCAGTGTCACGAACCACAGTTTTTACAGTTCCTCATTACTCGAACACATCAACAAAAGTTGGAAAAATAATGCAAAATTATATGAGCCCTCTGATGTTTTAGGGTGACGTGTCTTTATGTGTACACATCCGAGGGGATGTGTCCTTGAAAATGTTTATTGTTGCATATGCATACTTTATCTTGTATACTATAGTATAAAAAACAGCATAGGCAGTATCCTGCACAAGAAGGTGTGTGCTAGCATTACAGTGTGAGCACAGTCTTTAACTACTGCCTTTTATCAACAAGTCCAACCTCACTCCACCTTCATGAGGCCTTCAAAACAATGAAATATAGCTTGCCACATTCCCATCAACTGCCATTGCTAATAAAGCATGTACGCTTGTTGTGTAGATCAAAACAACAACACAGCAAGACACAGCATATATATTTCATAAACTTCACTAAGTTCTGCTATATAGGTCATCTTCAGAAAGAGTTTTTCCCACCTCACCAACTTTCTCACCTCATTCTTAGGTTCTCAAAAGTGAATGTGCAGCCATGCAACAGCTGGGGCCGATGCTCTCAGAGGCCTCTGTGCCAAGGACTGAGCACATTAGGCTGATTAAATAAAGACACAGAGTGATTTATAACAACTTCATCTCGCTCTATTCATCAGCAGGCTCTTGACTTAATAAAGTATTGATATTTAGATACACAGGGAGTAGTCTGTGTTTCAGTGGTGATGGGAGGGCACCAGGGACCGGGGCCCTTAGAAGAGCTGTGCTGCAGGGTAGTAAATACATCTCTCCCTCAATGTGGTTCATCTCCACACTGTGCAAACAAAGGCTGAGGGAATGCTGGGTAGCACTGCTCTCTATACACCACATATGTGTATGCATTATGTATGTGTATAATGTGTACAATATGCACATTTTCTGTGTCCATTTAGTAGTACCTGTATGACCTGGCACATTTAGCAAAATGTGCAGTAAAAAACAGAGCACACGTCATGAAATCTTATATCCCAGAATGCAATGCTTGACTTTATCTCTTTGTGTGTGTTTGTTTTATATGCACAGGCTGAAGGGGAGGACAGTCTGAAGAAGATGCAGCTAATGGAACTGGCCATTCTGAACGGCACCTACAGAGACGCCAATATCAAATCACGTAAGCCACCACCTCCACTACCAGTTAACAGAGGCAGCTTTGTTAGAGGCCTTTGTGTCAGCAGCTTTCAGTAATCCTCACCACTGCTTTCTCACGTAACCCTGATTCTCTGGGAAATGCTCTGACAAACCTCTGTGTATTCTGATGCAGAATTAGCAGCTAATGAAGCACATTAATGGAGAACATGCACCGCTATCTGTAAAAACAATGTTTTTCTTAATTTAATGGACATTGTCACAACATTTAGGATGTTGTGACAATGTCCTCATCACTTTGCTGCTTTGGTAAACAGCACTTAAGCGTGGTAAAAATGATATTGTTACTAAGATGTATATTTGAATACATTGACCCCCATCCCCCGGTTTGTTTAGTAATGATTAGCCAAGCAGCTCTAGGATCGCTGGCATGCTTTATGTTTACTGTATTCCTGCGCATGGTACTAACGATTCTCTTTTTTGTTCCAACCCCACCCATCTTGATCTTCCCCCACCCTCGCATTTTTTCACTCACTACAGCTGCCCTTGCATTCTCTCTTGCAGCCAGCGCCCAGGCGTCCCGGATCATCACTGGCCCAGCACCTGTCCTGCCACCCACAGCCTTGCGTACCCCCACGCCCGCCGGGCCCACCATCATGCCCCTCATTCGCCAGATCCAGACCGTCATGCCCAACGGCTCGGCCCACCCAGCAGCTGCCACCCTGGTGCCTCCCGGTCCTGAGTCAGGCCTGATTTACGCAACCCCCTACGAGTACCCCTACACACTCGCCCCTGCCACCTCCATTCTGGAGTATCCAATCGACTCCACTGGGGTATTAGGTAAGCATAAATGCACCTGCCAGTGTCCCAGTGTTCTAAATCAAAACCCTATTCAGCAGCGCATCCCCTCAACTATTCATAGAGCATGTAAATGTTGATGCATCACCGGTAGAGAATATGTCTATAACGTTTATACTGTTGTTCATGTTACTTTACTGTATTTGCATGACAGTTATAAAGAAACATGGAGTAATATGAAAAACAAATCAAGATGGCAAAAAAAATTGTTATTAAGGCGTGTTGTTGACAACACAAGGCAGTTGAGTTGTTTATTGTTGCTAAGTAACCCCACAACTTAATTACTTTCTCTGGCTTTGAATGTGTCTCTATATGTATGCAATCTGTTTTATAATAGTAATTTTGTTTTGCATTATATGTTAGTGTTACATAATGTAACACTGCATGTATGTTGATGCCAACCTTATTATTCTTTTATTATAAATAAACTTTTGGTTTGTGTCCATAACATTCCAAATGACAGAAAATTGACAAATGAGATTTTAAAATTTCATACACTGAATTATCCAGAAATAAGCATGTCCACAAGGATTTTTAATATTTGGATCATTTTTCTTCTATGTTTATTTATTATATTTATCTATAATGCAACCATAATATAAAATTAGTCATACTATGATATAATGTTAATATAACGTCATACCGCCCACCCTTCTCCTACACTATTCTTCTCAAATACCCCCCCATATATATGAGCCCAAATCTTGCCCTCCTACACAAGTAAAAAGCCTCTCCTTTCCCCTTAAATGGTCATTGCCACCACCAGCCTTTGTTGTCATACACGCAAATAATAGGCAATCTTAAAATACAAGAACAATACATCAAACCTTTTCCACTTAATCCATTTAGCATCATGAAAAGTCTTCCATCATCACAGAAAGTAAAAAAAATATTTGTATAAATGATTTGGCTTTTAAGTGCTCTAGTAGCGTCATGTAAATAAAGAGAGCTCTTTCCCTCCCTCTCTCTCCCTTTCACTCTCTCTCCACACAAGCTCTATGGCTTCATTAAAGCACTTGAGAAAAGCCGATTATGAATATCATGTTACCAACAGCATTCTGCCAGTTTAACATAGCCTTTTCCCAAAGGCACAGTGTTAGGTTGAGCAGCAACACAAAGCCCGTCCCAATGCCAAGAGCTGCGTGTCCAATTTGAGTAGATGAAGTCGGGTTTAGCTACTGTCCAATGAGCATGTTTCATGAGCTAGTCTTAAGCAAGTCCTCATAGAACTGCATCAGTGTTACATTATATGTGGGTATAGGGAAGGACAGTAAAGGGGCGTTCACACCTACAGCAATTTGCAGCAGCAAAGTGTATGCTGGATGATTTGATGATGATTGGAAATGTTGGTCCATGTGGGCGTGTCTAACTATTTAACAGTTTATATTTATGTAAATTAGCAGTGATGTAAATGAGTGACAATGGAGTGCATGTAAGATACTGTAATTGAGTTTACTGTAGGCAAGATGGAAGACTAAATATTAACGTGTGCAATTCTACACTACTGGGTGAAAGTTTATACACATTTGCTCTTTTTTACTATTATTTTAATGTGGAAAATAGCAAAGAAAAATAAAACAAACATTGAACTGGACATTGTATGGGAATTATGTTGTGACCAAAAAAAAACTGTGAACAAATCAAAACGTATATTAAAGATTCATAAATGCGTAAATAAATAATAAATTCACAAATTCAAAATTTTCTTTGGCTTTGGACACAAGTAGTTTCCATGTACATTAGACATTTGTTGACTGCTTTAAGCCACTAAAGATTTAAAAAAAAACATATGTATTCATATTTTTACCTGTTTTAAACTATTTTAGATCATGAGGAAAATCTAGTGTGTCTAAACTTTTGCCTGGTAATGTATATTATTTGTCTCTGCCTACATACGGAATATAAAAAACATTAATGGAGAAGCATGTCAGAAATTGTCGGTATTCTAAGTGAGTTTGATTCATTAATTTAAAGTTTTTCTTCTGGTTCATGATATGATACACTGCAGCAAATGCTGTTTAAACCATTTCCCCTCCAGAAAGTTATTTTGGAGTGGCAAGATTCATTGTCAAAATCATTTGATTGGATTTGATCAGAAAAATATGGCCAGCTGTGCAGGCAACCTGTAATGTTAAGGCATCCAGGAGTAGAAATGGCCACTATGACGACAATACAGTTACTGCAGCTACTACTTAGTAATAAAGTGATGTTAGTAATAAAATTACTGCATGTGTTAACACACATAAAGAAGGAAAGTTTTCAGAAGGGTGGGAAAGGTGAGATTTTCACCCTGTGTTCTCTCTTGTGTGACCTATACAGCATCCACAAAGGCCGAAGAGCTGCCCCTCTACCTGGGCTTTCAGACCTGTCACATTCCCATCACAGTCCAGCGTGGAGAGCCAACCGGTCGGCCTCCCTTTTAAAGTGGTCCCCCTCTTTCCCCGCCCCTCCAACAAGCCCCTCCCTCACACTGCAGATATGCCTACTTCCTATGTTCCCATCTCCTTCTTATTGGACTGGCTGGATGTCCTAGCCTCCTTAATTCTTTCTGTTTCCTCAAGTCATGATTGTTTTTTTGTACTTTTGTTTTATCTTCAATGTGATTGTTTTTTAATTTTTTGTACAATGATGAGGGAGACAAAGCACTGAGCCCCAAAACTGCTGCACAAGCCTTTCTGTATGACCCCCATCCTTTAGTCTGAACAGGCCGCATCAGGGTGAGGGTCATCAGGAGGGGCAACATGAGGATGGTGAGGGGACGGGGTGGTCAAATGGGGCTATTCCACTTTGGCGGGGGGAGAGGAGGGACTATTTCAGAAGGGACATGATGGATAAATGTCAGGCCCTTCACAAGCAGTTTTGGGACAGTTTAATGCACTATGCTGTTGTCTTTTGCCTTAAAGGTCTAAAGTGAGATGTATCTAAAGAAACATAAACAGTCACACTGTAAGCAGAGTATCAGCTTAGAGAAAATGTTCTATTTAGAGCATGTTAAGAAATGATCCTGGTCACATATCACCCCCAAAAAAAAAAGTTCCCTGGGAATCAAACCCACAACCTTTGCACTGCTAACACAATGCTCTACCAGTTGAGCTACAGGAACACAGAACAGTTAAACACATGACTTTCCTGAATTTTCATTTATTAAAAAAAATTTCATACCTTAGCAGCGAAGACTGTCCATCAGACAAGCTTAGCTCTTTTCTTATGTAAGCTTCTCTGTGGAAGTCCTGTAGGTTTGGACAGTTTTAAACTAAAGCTTTCCAAAAACTATGGTGAAACATCACATAAACATCAGTAAGTACATGTATGTTTGCTTCAAGATAAAATAAACGTTAGTAACATTAATTAATTATAAGGTTTTAAATCAGGTCATGGTGGAGGTGATGGTAATCCATCGTACCATACATTCTACAATGTTGTAGAAAGGTTAGAAACGGTTGTGTAACACTAATGTTGTAATTGCAGATGTAATCGCATTCAGTTGACTGATAAGAGTTTGCTCCCATTATGATTGGCTGTCTCTGCAGTTTATAATTACATTGAAACGTTACGTTAAAATTAAGAAGAAGATAAAATACTTAGCAAAGTCATACTTCATTCCAGCTCTTCACTTAACTGTCATGAAATATTGTCACCTAAAAATACACTAAATATTAAATTGACATTTATGCATTTGTCTTTTGCTTTTATTCAAAGCAACTTACTAGCCGTGTTCCCTAGGAATCAAACCCGTGACCTTGACATTGTTAGCAGAATGCTCTACTAGCTGAGCCACAAATATCATTTAATACGTTTTTGTTTTAAATTTAGGGTGAAATGTGACATTACAGGTTTTTTGTGAGATTCATCTGTAACATTGCTGTATTATAACACACTGTCCTGAAACATGCACTGGTGAAACGCCTGACTTCATTGTTTGTTGTCTCCCCGACCACCAGCAGAACCAGCACTAATTCCCCTTTGCCTTCCTTTATTCTTTAGGTGTGGCTTTCCCTACAAAAGGTTAAATGCATTTCCCAGGATCCTCACTGTGCCCCTCATACCATCCGAGTGTTAACACACATGCGCTTTCGTTTCACAGCTGCCTTGTTGGTTTTGAGTGTTGCTTGTTCAGAAGCATGAATCTGGACCTAGAAGTCAGCCAAACACACTTCTGTATGTTTACACTGGTTATTCCCAGAGCCCAAGGAGGCTGTATTTGTAATGCCACACAAATGCCTCGATACTCACACATTGTTTTGGACTGCTCCTGACTGCTATGTTTGATATGGAAGGAAAAATAAATATAGATGAAGCACTGTCTTGCTTTACTAATCACATAATGCATTGCTGTACATTTCTATTCTCCTTTTTTGTACTACAGCAGATGTGCCTAAAATCTTTTCCTCTCTGTGCCGCACCTCAGAGAGCGAGTTTATCAGTATTATATTTAAAGTGTTTCTTGACTGTCTCTCCAGTGCAAGATTATGTGACTAGTAAAGCTGTGTGCTTGTCACTATTGACTGTCATACTGTATCCAAGCTACGTAAAAATCCACAGATTCACAGAGTATAAATGAAACCATGTTTGAATTTTGTACGAACAAAGTGTTGATAGATTTGCCTTTAAAAAAGTATTATTTGTGCCTTATCTTGTATAATTTAAATAATTAGCATTTGTCATATGTGGAATTTTTTAAACCTGTGTGATGTAATTGACCTGATGGAAACTGTGATGGTTTGATTGATCTCATCTGTTTTTTTTCTGGTGATGTCATTGTAATTCAAGCAGGTGCAGTGACAGCTAAAGTTCGAAGGCACGAAATGCGCGTCCATCCTTACCAAAGGGTAGTGACCGCAGACAGAGGTTAGTTTAGTTCACATGCTTCTATTCATTACCAGTAGCAACTCACTGTTGGTGGTGATCTGTTGTGCAACGTGTGCAGCATGTGAAATAATGTCATATGAATTTAGCGCTTGAATTTAGCAGACTCAGCCTTACATGCTATTTAATAAGGTGCATAGAGTGTGGATGTTTTAAACCCTCTGGAATCTGTCCATGCACACACACAAACACACACGCATTTTGCACGCACGTAGAGTGCTTGACTTCATTCCATTATTTGGATGACCTCATAATTTCAACATGATGTTGATGATAAATAATGGAAATATTTGTGTTAACGTGGTCTATTTAAACCATTCTTATTGCCAATTCAGATTTTTAGATGTTTAAAGAGCAAACAGGCTTTTATGTGTTGATTTACAAACATGTGGGAGCCATTTTAATAGATGGAGATATTGTCATGAATTGGGATAGTGAACAAAATATGACAGGAGAAACTCTCTTAACAAGCTCTTGTCTAACAGCTGAAGTTGGTTATAAACATGATTTAGATTTTTTTTATTAAACATATTATTACAAATAATTTAAGAATTTAAAAAAGTAATAATTTAAGAAAAATACTGAGAAAATAAAAAATTGTCATAGCAGATGACATCATGTATCTGCACTATACCAATAACTAAACATCTGGACACATACAGTACATGCATGTGTGTTTAAAATAGTGAAGAGCCCACATTGCCAGCTACAGTAAGATGATAACACTGTGGGTAATGATTTCACAAATAAAGCTTGCATGTAAATGTATCTAAATATTCGCATAACTGCTAGAAATCTTTCTAAAATATTTTCCCTTGTTTCTCTGTTCACATGGGTATAGTTGCTTTTAAATCCAGTTGGCACAGTTTAAATGTTGTGTGAGTACTGTGTGTGTGTGTGTGTGTGTGTGTTTACATGGTCAGTCGTGACAGAGAAGGTTTGTTTTGTGCCATCCTAAATTTGGCTAACCTAAACTGGCATAAAGATCACAGATATCAAAATGATTACATACTGTGTTTTTGGTTCCTTTTAATGTAATGTATTTCATATACTTTTTGTTATACACATTTTATATAATGGAACTACTGCTTTGAAGAAAATCTACTTTTGAGAATCCATTTGCACAGACCTTCCAGATTTTTAATCTGTGCGTTTGTACTGGACAACACAGATCACGTTTTGATTTCAGCTGTTTATTTTATTATTATTATTGTTTCCATCTGTTGATATTTGCCTCATTTCATAAAGAGGTTCTTTGTGGCACAAGTCTTTTATTTTGCACTGAATACGTCAGAAACATTCATCTCCTCTGTTCTTCTAAGAGCAGACTTGTTGAAAGGGTGAAACCTGCTTCAAACCTCAGGCCATTCAACTGAATCTATTGAGTCTTACGGTTGATCTCTGCTGAGTGGACAGTAATATCAGCACCACTCTATTGATTTGATCGTGTCAGAGCATGAATGATTTAAGAAAAAATTCCACTTGATACATTTTTTTATGTTTTACTTGTAGCTTTTCAAATATATATATATAAATATATATATACAAATATAAAAAGCAGGAATGTATATGAATCAAAATTTACTTGTATTTTGGAAGAGATAGCAATGGTATTATAGAGGGCTGTTTGTAGGAAAGAAAAAATGCATCATAGCAGCTTTATAGCACCACGGTAGAGAATTTACTATATTTTTGGATATATGTTAGGGCTTTATATATGAATGACAGGACTTTTTCAATGTTTATATGCAAAAGCATTTTATATTATATGTCCTGTGGTTTGTCAGTAGTCTGCAATACTGAGGGTAATGGCTACAATTCCCACAGCTTAAATTTCCATGGCTATTATGCTAGAAAATACCTTGTAGTGTTGCTTTGTATCATTGAGGCCAAGGTTTTTATGTTGTTGTAAATAGAAAAAAGAAAAGAATTTAAAAAAGCAATAAAACTTTTTATTGAATAAAAAATGTCACTGGTGGTTTTGGCCATAAATTATTTTGACCAAATTTCTCAATGCCTCTGTTTTTAACAAGATGACATTAATATTTCATGTCCATCATAACTAACAGCTTAAAACCTCTTTAAGGCTCTAGTGTTTAATGGCAGTCAGGTGACAGCATGACCTTTACTGATTGTTCTCAGATCTGTCCTCTCATTTCATTAGCAGTAATCTGTCTCATGGTGCAGTCACACCACACTTAATTTCAATGTATATACATGCAAATGTAGGAACTGTAGAATATTCGCTGTGAACCAACGTTCAGGCTGGGTGAATAATAACTGAATTTGTATAGCTTTGTATAGCTAGAAGTGTGTAATTCTTTCAGATGTTTTTGGACATTAAAATATTTTCTCCTGGCTGAGCTTAACAGTTATAAATTTTTAGTTTGATTCTGACAAAAAGTCTATTTACATTGGCACTATCAAAATGTTAATCTGTTTGTTTGATCATCTCAAGCAATCAGATCAGCCAATAGCATGAGTTTGGGGGTGGCACCTGTTTGTCTATTTGATAACATATGGGGGAAGGGAGGTTGTTTGTGAAAACTTTGTAAACAAACATTATTTTTGCAATTCTAATTGTTGATGCTAGTGGTGCAGTAATTGCACATTACACTTCTTTTTCAAGACTGCAATTTAAGTCAAATGACATGACTGATACTAATCATTAGACACATTTACCACAGCTGTATTTCTTTGTATTTTTAGACTGTTTTGATTTCTACATTCTTAACACGTGACCTGTCAGGATAAGCTGTCTGTCATAATGTATGTAAAATCATGCTTTAACCATGATTTTACTGTAAAACAGATGAAGGCAAAACATTTCTTCCAGAGCTCTGTCATTCAGGCAACCCACTGCAATTGTTCTTTAGGCCCAAACGTACTTTACACAAGTACGTTAACACAGATGCTGCAGGTTTTGTGGGCTTGGTTTTGTATGCAGAAATGTGTATGACTGCAATTCATAACCCAGTGCTGCATTCTCCACATTTGCCACAAGGGGTGCTATAGTGGGCATTAGTATAAGCACTTCTAACCCTCTCTTTTAGGTAAGCTACTGTTTTAGCAGAGCAGTAGAGCAATAGAATAGCTAAACGAAATGCTAAGCTAGTTAGTTAAACTGTTGGCACATTTATGGCTAGCCAACTGCATAACCACACATTAGGTTTACTGGCATTTGAAGGTAATACATTTCAGAATGCAAAATCAAACATGCATAACCAGATGCATCTACATTCTCACCCTTGTGTGAAGTATTTTTTCTTCTTAATTATACTGTTTATTATCTAGCACAACATCACTGAAGTGTTGCTTCACTGTTGTTATATAAACACTGCGCTATGCAGACACATGTTTAAAACAAGAGCTTGGTTGTGATCAGTTTATGAATACTATTCATATTGTCATCCTGCTTTCACTAGCTGAAACTAATCTCCTCTCTGTCTCTTTTCTGTTCCTCCTTTTGTGTTTCCCTCCTTTCCTTGTTTCCCTCTTCCTGTTTTGTTTGTTTGTCTTTCTAACCCACTCAGCCGCCACTGGCAACTAACCCCTGACCTTCTGACCTCTCCACCCAATGATGACCTTCCATTACCTGCCTGCAGATCACATCACTGCCCTATAAATGAATGAATGAAAGATAAAAGAGTATAAAAAAGCCTTCACTTGACAAAGATGATGGATACACAGCATCCCTAAACCTCTTGTGTGGGACACGGGTGGCAGATGCCCACCACTTCAGACTAACGTCTCGGAGGGGTTGAATGGTCCTGCAATTAGAGATCTGCACTCTTTGTAAGCAATAAGCAATAATAATTTGCCCCGCACCCACTAAATCAAAGCCAGACCTTCAAAAAAACACAAGCCCCCTTACTGTCAAGGAAACAGACGCCAACTGCCCTCCATCGCACCCCAGCCCTGTCACTCAAGTTACGGTAATGAGTCTGTCTATGAATGTATTGCATGATGATGTGGATGGTGCATGCACCTCTGTATCGCATCACAAAAACCCTGTGAACCTGCTAAACGTCTGCAGCTCAATATCTTAGCTGTTGCGTATCTCAGCAGGCTATCTGAGAAGCGATCACAGCGAGGCACCGTGAGTCAGTGCCGACTTAATCTAGTCTGTAAGAAAAAGAGTATTTTTAGTGTCAGTTAAAAGGATTTCCCTTCTTGAACAATCCAACACTTCAGTGAATGACCCTCCTTGAGGATGTAAAAGCCATGCTTGCCTATCTGCTGTACAAATGTATGAAAGTTGTAAATAAATGTTCAAAGAGTAAAAAAAGAAAAAGACATGTACATAAACAACACTTTTAATATTCTTCAGAGAACGTATATATTTTTACAGGTTGAGCAAAATATTTTATACTGTCACATATTGTGAAGAGGACAAAAAAATAATATTGAACCCTTTATGAAGTGAAAACAATCCAGTTTTATTGAATTGGATGTAGACATGGATGACCAAAATAACCCTCTCCATGTATGGATGGGGTTAATAGGGAAAAACTATCAAAGTGCCTTATAGTTTCTCATGGTTTATGTTCATCTGAATGTCATCCCCAAAGGCGAATGAGCAGACCAGATCAGTACACACAGTTTTTTCGCAGTCAACCAGCCTGTACCTGCCTTCCTGTTTCGACTCCAAAGAATCAAATCTTCATCCCAGTTTTACACAATTATCCAATTCAAGGTCTTTTACACAATACAATTATTGACAAACAGACTCGGGGAGTCACCGCTTATTTAATGCATTTCGTAACTCATCTTTCACAATTATATTTCACCTGCGATGTTCTGCAGAATACATATTTAAATGAATTTTGCACTTGATGAAGTGCATTAAATATTAGTAAGGATTTGTCAAAACATGTCAAAATGTGCATATGAAACAACGTGGGTTGTGATGGAAATGCATTATATGCATTTTCTTAAACATTATTGTGGATAAGCTGTGTGTTCTGCTAAAGCTGGGCTGCACTATACCATTGTAATGTGTATCCCCCTCAATACTTATTCTTTACTATGCAACAGAATGGCCTCTGACATCTTGAGGGGAGTCTCTGTGATATCAGACATGTCTTCCTTTTGTGTCATTTTTCAGTTATGATTCTGCAGTGCCATAATAGTGTTATGATACCAAGAATGAAGACAGTAATATATGTCCAATGTGTTTGGAATTCTTCAGATTGAAATAAGAATGTTCTATACTTTAAAATGGTTTTTCTCATTAAGAAAAACTAAAAATTAATATTAAGTGAAAATATTAAAAATATACTTCTTAAATAAAATTAAAGCTTATTTGGGGGTAAGTTACTTTGTAATCGATAAAGCATGATGTCTCACTCCCAATAGTACTTAAAAATTCAGTTAGTTAAATTAAAATCAGTTAGTTAAAATCAGTTAAATTCTGATTTGTTCTGGGTTTGCAAATAATTTTCTATTTTAAGCGTATGTCTACCCTAAAACAAAGATTTCCGGATAATTTACTCAAACCCATGTCAACAAAAAAGTTTGTTTTTCTTCTTTTGAATAGAAAAAAAGGTTTATTTTAGGATTACATGTTTTTTCTTCATCTAAAGCAATTCAACAAGGTGTAAGATGTAAAATAAAGTTTCAATGCAGTGTCAAATGACTCCTCTCAACCCTAGACAACAAAAAAAGGGTCTTAAAAACAATCATACATGCTAACGTTGGAAAGGTCTTGTTAGGGTCAAGAGGAGCCATTTGAAGCTGCATTGAACGATGATCCCTGTCGAATTGAATTGAGATGGAGAAAAATCTGAAATGTTTTCCTTAAGAACCTCAATTTCTTTTCAAATGAAGAAAAACAAACTTCAACGATGACATGGGGGTGAGTTATTTATTATCAATTTTCATTTTAGGGTGGACATATCCTTTACGTTAAAAGGGGAAGTGTGTTATTTCAGCACCCCAAACATCAAAAAGAACTGCATAATGGTTGTTTTCAAACTTTTTTCCAAAACACTCCATCCAGACAAAAATGTCTCTGAACATTAAACTAGGGCAGGTATTTTAACTTTAATCTATAAAATGACACACCTTAAATTTTATCATGTGCTTTCGTCTATCAATTTATGTGGATATGTGTGTACAAGACATGTTTTTCAGCCCCAAAAGTGTGTGTTCCCTGCCTAAGTATTGCCTATAAGAAAGTCTATTGAAACAGCCATTGTTACAAGTTTATAATGTATTTTTCTATCATATTTTATATGTATGTAATAAACAACAATAAATGCCTTGTCTGTGTTTCCTGAGTAGGTGAAGATGTTGTTTCTGACAGTTTTACATGTTTTAGATAAATAATTGTGCTTTCCTCTCATTAAAATGCCAATAGTACACCAGGGTGTTTTATTATAAAAGGCAATATTGCATATCATTATCCAGCACCAATTTATCATAGAGATTATTTGCTGAGGTTCTAGGTGTAGTTTCCGTGGCTGAGGACAGTGGTGCTATGAATCACCTGTGATCTGTGCCAAGAAAGCACTTTCAGAATTGGTAAAGCTCTGTTTCATCTTGGCCCCAATAAGTCATGCGCAGGCTGGCGTTGTCATTAGCTTCAAAGCTACATAATGCAAAGGATATTTAACACTCTTCCCTAATAGGCAATCAATCAGTGAAGTGTACTCAGAATAACAGATGCTCCACCTCTTTGCTTGTGACCTTGACTGAGACAATCAATACAACATCAATATCACAGCAACAGAATAGAGTATGACATTATTGGTCAGTATTGTCAGATGAGCACTTTTAGTAATTTCAAAGATTTTGGCACTGTAATGTTTAGCCACCCCAGACATTACGTTATAGGCAGCATTGCAATACTTTTAGTTACTTTAATGGCTTGTTTAATGTCATTTTAAAGCGGATTGCTCTAAAATATCCTTGAAAGATTCACATTCAAAGCTGTCATGAAATAACCAATATGCGTTTCTGTGACTACATATCAGGATTAGCCTAATGTGTCAAGTTGCTACAAAACTGCTAGGTAAGGAATAACTTACAGTCAGCCATCACTATGGCAAAGTGTTTTGTTATATACACATACAAATAATATATTGTATAAATAATATATTTTACATGGCTACTTAATAAATTAAAAAAGTCAACGAATCAACATGAAAAATGAATGTGGGTTAAAACTGTTTTATTTAAAAGACCAGAAACATGATATCAATGCACTTATGTAAGAAATCAGAGGACTGGGATGATTGTTAATTACACAGTTTAAAATATGTGACAGCAGAATGTTGCAATTGACCAATTAAAAGCATTTTAGAGAGAGCCATGTATTAATATTACTTGGTAAAATAATTAAACTTATGTGTCTTACACTGCTTTTACAACCATTTCCTTAAAGCAACCTGGCAGGCCGTGCATTATGATATGGTGATTTCAACACAGCTTAAAGAATTTTAGGCACTCTGCTTTGTGTGGTGCACAACCTCTGTTAACCGTGTTAAAATCATTGTAGGATATGGCATGTAGTGGATATAGCTGAATGAAAGAGGCGCTTTACAGATCACTTCCTCCAACAACAACACTTCCATCATGCAACATGCAGGGTTTCAGTTTCCTCATAAATCCACTTTTTGCTCCCCACTAACTTTTCTTTCACCCTTGTTTTTCCCCTACATTCTCTTCCACACCATCTTCTCTGACCAATTCAGTGCCATGCATCAGAATTGACATGTCTATCACAGGGCTCAAATTGCCCAGGCCTCTATGGCCCTCTGCTCAGAGCTGATAAGAGGTGTTAGTGACCCGACGGCTGTTTGGTCATAGAAATCGCATCTTGAGACACCACTGGGTGTTGAGCCATGAAAGTGTTTGTTTGCACAAGGAGAGAAAGAGACTCCCGAATCTCACGATTCAGCTGCGGGACACGCTCTCTCTCTCTCTGACACCATTGCTTCGCCACTTTATTCCTTCCTTTTATTCCTTCCTTTCTGCACCACTCGCCTCAGCTTGAGGGCAGAGGGGGTGTCAATTATCCTGTGGTTGGAGGAGAGGATATTCAGCGTATATATATACAATGCTGCATCCCACAGTGCGGAGATGGAAGAACGCGAAGTAAAACAAACTAGTTCATCTGGTAATTAAAACAGCATTGGCGCATTCAAGGAAGCAGCAGGCGAGGGGGCGAGGAATCGTTAAGAACTGTGTGGATATGGGTGTACAATATAAACCCTGCTGTGTATAATATAAACCCACCAAATAATAATTAAATCACTGTTTGCTCTCATTATTACTGGTTTACAAAGCAAGCTGTTAAAAGTTGTTAAAGCCATAAACGAATGTCATACCTCTGAATATGTGAAACAGACTTTTTCTGAAATAATTCCCTGATAGACTTTTATTCATTTCTGTAGCCTGATATGTTCTGCAATTTCTCAATTGAGGTGTATTTGAACATGTGAACCAATTGTTTTCACATTCTGTTCATTTTTAATTAAAAGGGTTTGTATTAAATGTACCTAGTTTACGTCTGAAATCTTTGCATGTAATTTCAAGACTGCAATGTTAAATATCCTGTCCAAGTTAATATTAAGTGATCATCAGTTGTCATAAGGCAGTTGCTTTTTTCATACTGATTTACAATGTATATATTACAGAGAAAGCCTCAGTGGAGCACCATGAGGTTAAAACATACAACGATTTTAAAAATCTAAAATTTTACAATTTTGTTATCATTGGCAAAACAAGATGTGTCTTTTTGGACAATGTAATCATTCAAGGGGCAGATTCAGTTATAAATGTTTAGGTTAAACATGATAAAATGTGTTGGTGGGGGAGAGTACAGAATTCTTATTGGTAAGAATTTTCAATAACCAATGTTTAAAGGTAAACGTGTCATTGTAGTGTTCTTAATGAGGAATAACGGGACAGTAAAAAAAACGACTGTTCTCCAACAGGTTTCATGAACACTTCCCTGTCATCCATGGCTTGGACAAACAGATAAGTTTTACCCAAACTCACTTTTCACCTCGGGCAGATAGGGATAGTCTGGTTTCTTCTTGTTTTGGTATCATCTTGTTTACCGTGTTAGCTTACGAATAAATTATAGTTGTCTCTGTCTACTACATTTGGATACCAGAAACATATGTAAAAAATATATGTAAAAAAACAAAAAGACACGCTTAACCTTTAAAAACTTTGCAAAAGATAACAAACTTAAGAATGAAAGCTCAAAAGAGTTAAACAGAAAGAGACAGTGTTAGTCCCCTTGCTGACTGCATTATCGTGTGATGGTGGGATCACATTCCTACTGAATCGGCAAACCTCATTCCTTACACTTAGGAGTCAAGAGGCCCCCTAATGTGGAGTGTAACACAACGCAATGAGCCTGGAAGGAGATGGGGGAGAAGGCTAATGAGAAGGTAATTGTGCAAGAGAGAGATGAAGGAGCATTATGATAGGCCAAAAGAGAGAAAGCCGAGCTGGCCTGGGTGAGAAAAAGAGCCCTGAGGGAGTGTTTAGCAGGAGCAGGAAGGATCGTCTTAGCTAAGCCAAGAGTAGTGCTGACCTTCATGTCCAAGCAGGGCGCAGCAGCTCAGCTTTCTGGTGACAGAGAGGCGTGCTTCACTGCAGAACAGGACATGCGGTCGGGCGACACTGACTCCAGTCAGTCAAAATGGCTGTTATGTAAAATTGGTTTCACATGTGCTTCACGCTGTTATGACACATAATGAAATGCATAAATGTTATTTTACAAAACATAAACAAAACAGGATTAAAAAGTAGACAGCACAAACTCACTTAAAACTATTTTACAACAAAGGTTGCTTAGGTTTAAAATGGAAAAATAGTAACCAAGATAAACTGCTCAAAACGGAGGCAAAATTTGTACACGGTTTCTGGAACATGCCTATAGTTAATATGATGAACTGGAGGGGAACTGACATCATAGATCTACCGAAATTCAACCTGATACCAGTTAATTTAAAATAAAGTTACCAGTTAAATTAAACCCACTTTTTGATTACAAAAAGTGGCTTTAACCTATAGTTACATATGAGAAAAGATGTTGTATTGATGTTGTAAACTGAGGCAGTTTTTGGTAGATTTGTGATGGAGCACAATTTTTGTACTCCAATCTTTGGAATTTACTTTAAAAATGTATGTTTTCTACAACCTTCCTAATTCAAAATTTATCAAAACCCCATTTAATATAATAATGTAATAATTGTGATTGAAATAATTATAATTAAGTAATTTAATCATTTGGAAATGGTAGCTGGTTTGTACTTGTTAATTCAAAGTGATACCCCAGCCCTAACCAGCTTGATTAAGGTCGCCATTATACATAATATAACATTAAACTACATGATATTTATTTAAAGAACTTTTGAAAAATGCTCGAATCACTGTATAAGATGTTTAAATCATGTTAGCTCAATGATGTCATGATTAATAATCATAATGCAAATAACTCAAAACCACAAATATAATTCTGATTGTTTTCGCCTCATGTTCCTACAATGATCATTTTGTAAATATTCAACAATCAAAAATTTCTTTGTTGTAAGCTGTAATGAGTAGTGTTATCATGAAGGAGTCTGATGCTAATGCAAAATTCTGAACACTCCACTGCAGGAGTCTCTGGCGCTTCCTGCTTCTGTTTGCTCGCCTGAGGCGAGGTTTGTGCATTATAAACATCACTAAATGAACAGAAGCTCAGCTCTATTGCAAGAGTGGAGTAATTAGCTTCTGCTTTTCTGGTTACTCTACCCTTTGGCACTAGCTGAATCTCAACCTTAAACTGCAGCGTTATCATCAGGAACCGACACAGTGTAATGCCAATTTTTGACAAGTGCTGAAACTTGTATCATTGTAATGTTTTTGCTCTGTCCAATCAACAGGACCGCATTTTGTGAGCAGGCTAAAGGAAGGGATGTCAAAAGAACAGTGGAAACAAATGCTTTTTCTGAAAAATGCCATTTTTATATTTCCTTTAGAAATCAATGCCTGTTAAAAAATATGAATCTATTAAAGATTGGCATTAAATGGCATGCTGTAGATTTTATTCTGGATGTGATAATATTTACAATGAATACGATCACCCCAAGTCAATGATGGTAATGAAAGATGTTTCAGTGGATGTCACACTCACTTTTGGTTCTCAGATGATGAACAGCAAATTTCTGATTCACAGGTAATTGTGACCAAATTGGGATTGTGTGAAAGGAATTTCGAGTTGGAATGTGTTCATTCAGTTAAATTTATGCAAATAGATACAACTACAAATCACTTCCACTGTAGGCTACAGAGATTCTCTGTTAAATACCTCACTGCTAAATCACTCAGTGGGTGTACTGCAGCGGGGACCTGAAAATAAAGACATTTATCCCTCACTCTTTTTTCAGAGGAAAGAATGTTTCAGAGTATGTTCATTTCATATGCTAATTCTCCCTGTGAGAACACAGTGAATGAGTCGGTTCCTAAATAGTTATTTTCACCATTTAGTGTCAAACAAAAAAGCCCCACAGTGGCATGAAAAGTTTGCCTGAAGTGACCCAGGCAGGTAGCCAAACAAGCAAGAGAAGAGTCTTTATAAACCATCGTGAGAACTTTTCTGTGCTCACAATAGTTTTCACCCCCTCAAAGAGTTTTGCAGACCTTTGTTTCAAGATAAGTTTGAAGATGAGTTTGTTTCAAAGAAAGAGATTGCATAAAAACCACAAAGTGGATTACAATCTCTCTTGGTGGTAAATCTTATGCCCAATCATATTTTCTCAAAAACTAAAAGAAAAAATAACAAGGTATTTTGCATGATGCCTATTTTTGACATAGTGACATCATTTTTGTGACAATTAAGCACACGCCTTCTAATCAACCCTTCTTTGTTACTGCTGCTTGCTCAAACACGTTTTGAATGTCATAGATTTTAAAGTTTTTTCAAACAAAATGTGAACAATACAACAACAAAATAATACAACAAATATTTAATAAAATTAAATAAATACTACTGCAGTCATACCAACATTATTAATAAAACAGAAATCAGATGTATATTTTAAAAAATAACAAAAAAGCAGCAAAGCAACACAAAAAGAGACAATGTGCTTGTGAAGAGTATGGAAAAGAATGACATTAAGAAACAATATAATACAATGATTAAACTGAATGGATGTTCTTACGTGAGCTGGAATAAAATGGTAAATTACACAGTAAGGTAATGAAAAACTGCAGAGAGAGCACATCAGAATGGAGGCTGGATGCACAGTCAACTGAAAAGAGAAAAGCCTCATTTAATAGAGAATGCAGCTGACACAATGAACACACAATTCACATCACACTTTCTCAGTCTCAATCAGTCTGTCTACTGGTTTGCACTTACATGGTTTTGTACATTTGTGGTGGTATTGCACAATATTGAAATATATATGTGATTTACATCTTCTCCTTGAAAACACGTCTGCTAAATTAGTACATGTAAATCTATAAACTCACTCTTAGTATAATGTCATGTCAGTTGTTATTTTGTCATTGCAGAGTGATAGAGAAACAAAAGTTGTTAATGGGCTGTATTGATAGTAATAAACAAAATGTAGGGTAAAGATACTTACTTGTTAGTAACTTGTGTTTCATTCTATTTTTTTGGTCAAGTGGCGAGGGGGAAACAATTTTACACCGAATTTTGTGTACCTTATTTTCATGAATAATTAATATTTCTAACATGAAACAGGTTCATTAAATTTTGATGATTGTTCACTGCTTGCCAGATCAGATGTTTAATCCATGCATGATGCAGACATGTATAATCCATGCAGACATAGTAATACTGTAGTCATTTTTTTCAAGAATACTCTAATACAGTAATGAAAATCATCCTGTCCAGACAGGCTTGGTGAGACTTACCCTATGCTGATTATTCTTGGAGCACTCAGAAGACGGATTATAAACTCAGCAGATCGATTATTATGTTTAGTCAGAGAGGTCTTGGGATTCTGGATATAGGAGACTGTGAGATCACAAATCTCTGAACTGAACTTTTAGACTCTTTGTCTGGGTAAACTGCCGGAGCATAAAGAATTGCAGATTTGTTTTTGAGGTGTTGTAATCATTGCTGCTCCCCCCTCACTGCTCCTTCACTCCATCCCCTACTGATGGATTTCAAAGAGGAACACCCCCCTCCGATTAGCTGTTCTGTTTCAACGTTCCCATAGTTACAGAGCTTCAGTCTATTTTCCCCCCTTTTCTTGTTTTGCATCTCAAAATTGGAGTCTAAATAGAAGAGGAAGGGAACACTAGCAAAGTGAGGGAGGTGCTGTGGGCAGAAGCTGTGAAGTAATAAAAACAGTAAGAAATGCATGGATAATGACATCACCAACATTTCCCACAGCGAACACTGTCTTAATGGGTGTTCAGGCTTCCATTCATTGGACTGGGGTTGGCTTTCCATTAAACTGGAGAGGCCAGCGTTCTCTTCATCTCAATGGGTTTTTTGTTGAGGAACAGAGCTGTTTCTAGGCTTGCAGAAAAGCTTAGCTAATTCACTTTAGGGTTACCAGGAAGTCTGGGCCTGCACGGTAGGCAACAATGGCAAATTTGATTGCCTCACTTTGATGGCCCAAGAACTCCCCGCTGGAGCTCCAGAATCCTAATAGGAACTTGCCTCTTCTTTTCTGTGTGTTTCTTTCTCTATCAGCCCCACCCCTGTGTCCACACACAGTTTTTCATCTCTTCATCTGGTGTGATCCCATGGCAGTCTGAGCAACCCTGACATATTTCAGGGTGGTACGTCTGAAAGTCGTTCTTATTTTGTGCATAGACTTATAGGGAGGAAACAGTTCTGTGCCTGATGTTAGAGTGCCTCCTGTAGGTCTGGGAGTGCAATATGAGAAAAATCCATTTTACTCTACAGCATAAAAAAGAGTCTTATCAACCACAGAAACACACTGGCTATATTCATAACAGCACATTCCCACACTTCTCATTTCTGCTGTATAAAAGCATGTATTAGTATGAACATTTTCTGTATGCCCAGATGACTTGTATTACTTATAAGTCTTATATTTGATATGATCTGCAGAGTGAAAAAAAAAAGCAAGTAATATACAAAATATGCTATTTTCCTATAATTATATTTATCCATGGTTTTACTACAGCTTAAACCAAAAAAACATGATTACTGTAGTTAAACAATGGTAACCACAAATTAATCATGGTTTTGCTACAGCAACCATAGTTTAACCATGGTATTTGTAGTAAAACTGTAATTATACAAATGGTAATCAATGCACCAATAAACCATGGTTCTTTTACTATAAAAATAATCAAAATTTTACTATAAAAAAGAACATGTTTAATTTTTCTGAGGGTTGTAAGGTAGTATTCTATTCCATATAGCCCACGTAGTCCACATATAGCCCAGATATAGCAATTTTCCCCCACCAAAATACACAGATATTTAACAAGTGTTTACTAAGTTAACCATCCTGTCCCTGATTCCTTGACCATTCCCCGATTCCTTGAAAACAATGCTAGACAATGTTGATCTGTAAAGAACAACAACATCTAATTTACTCTAAAGATTCAACAAAAAATCCAGAAGTAGATCACAGAAATGTCTTTGGTAATCACAAGCTATGGATGATCTCAGGAGTCCTGGATAGGAAAACAAATGTCATGTGCTCCAAAACAGCATTAGATTCTACACAAACAAAACATTTGAGCCCACTATTTAGGAAAGAAATTAACAAAAATGAGTGAGTTTGGACTTTGTAAATACCATGTGCTGGAGAGTACCGTTGAAGACATTTATGTCATAAATATTTTGTCTATCCTGTAGTGCATCTTAAAACAGTCAAGTTTATTTTCTCATTGGCTGTCACATTTGTCACATTTACTTGTTGATAATAGAGAGTATATAACAACTGCTTGTCATGTTTATTTGCTACATTTAAAAAATAAATGTATTATATTTAAAAAAATTTAAGAAATAAAAGCATTATACTGTCTGCATTTATTTAATCTGTTTGTTTTAAAAAGTAGAAAACTGTTAACAAGAGCAAACACAAGTTTAGGAATATTTTTTGAAGTGTTTACTGTCAGTGTCTTTAAGTTGATTCAGTTGATCAGTTGACCGTCTCACATTGGAACATGGAAAATTGTGAGCGAGTGTGCAATCATAGTGCATTGTGGGTAAAAAGTAGTGAATGAATGTAGGGAATGAGTTGTTCACTCAAATTCGAACAACACTACAAAATGGCTGACATCCTATATAGTGCACTATTGACTTCAGAACGAGAGAACCAGAAGTTCTAAAATGCTAACTGGGTTTCGCCTACAAAAAGACATAATCCCTGCATCGCCTTCAATAGCCTTGTGCTGACATCTTTTGGCTGACTTCAGAACTACAACTGAAAACAAAAGTTTTGGCAAACTTTGATTGGCCTGATAGCAGGATAATATTTAATAAGACCATAAGATGGGTAAATGGGGCAGTGAGTTGTAGTAGTATATATATGTTAGTTATACATATCAGACTAGTAATGCACCAGTCAACTGTGCTATATATGAATCACACCTGTAGCTGTAGGCTTCATGTCCATATACTATCGATGACGTCTGTATTTTAATGACTGAACAACATAGAATGACAAAAAATTACAGTTGACAGATCAATGATTCTTGACTCGATGATTTATTCTAAAAATGCCAGGCAAAATTCTTAAATGGCAATTTAATGGCAAACACAACACAAAAACACATCTCAATTTAACAGCACCCGAAAACAAGCTAAATGACTAACATGAATTAAAATATGTGGTGTGTGTGGACAGGAGAAGGGATACACTTTTTTAACATAGCAAAGAATTATATGAGAACAATAAAGGTAGTAAAATTTCATGAACAGAGAAGAGTTTTATCTATTGTAATACCAAACATCATTTTGTGTGTTACACTGTAATCTGTGCTTCACACATCCAGCTGATCACTCTCTTTCAATATTCAAACATCATAAATCAGTTAGCTAATGCTATTCAATTTCGATTCAAACAGAAAATGGTAAGCAAAAGCCCAGGCCTATATAAACATTGAACAAAAGGACTGATTGAACACTGATGAACTGTGGTGCATGTGTGCATTGAAGAGCTTTGGTCTTTCACTAAGCAGCTGAGGGCATTTGATCAACTTTTTAGTACACGTGGAATATAATTCCGTGCTTCATTCATCTGAGGTTTCAACCGGAACATTTGTAGTTGTGAGGACCATCGTTACCATCGTTAATTACTAAAAATGAAGTGCTTTTGTCTATAAATACAATTGTGCAATGCTTGTTAAAATATGAAATCCCTTGGCTATTCCATAACTCGAATATGCAGAAAAATAAATCATTTAAGCAATTCTTACAACTTTTTTAAAACTGCAACTTTTTACACATATACAGCAGTAAAAAGCACATATTTTTTGCATATTCTCATATTTGTCAAGTGCGCACTGTAATTTAAATGAACAATATTATACATGTGGATGTCTAATGCATGTCAAATGTATTATAATAAATAACCTCCATAGACACAATGGATTTTATATTTTTAACAACTGACTAGTATCAAGAACAACGTATCCACTTAAGCCTAATCACAAGCATATTCATTATATTCATCCAGATACAAACCATTAACAACCAATTCACCACAAAACAGCTTCTCAAATTACACTTAAACAGTTGAACTGGAACTGTATTTCCCCCCCATACTCCAAATGAGAATGGTCTTGCATTTATTGGTCTAAAAGTCAATAAATATTGTGAAATAATTATTTAAATTTATTTTAAATAAAAAAAAAAATTAAATTGCGCACTTTATGGAACATGGGTCAAGTTAATTGCATATAAAATACAAGACTTTGATATCCTACTCATGTCAAAGCTCAAGACAACATTATTTTTGCTCTTGACTCCCACACTTAACCCCCCAGTAAGTACTCCTGTGTTCACCGGTTAGTGCAAGCATGAAAAATAAATTACACCTGTATTGCTAATGCCATCTGGTTTTGCTTTCTTGTGAAAACCTGAAAATCACAGACATAAATAACAAACTGACTGGCTAATAATTACCCTGCCAGTAAAATGAATGAAAAAAGGGAATGTCAACAAAAAAATACTTTTTTTAAATTAACCAAGAGGGCCATTACACCCTCCAGCCAAAATGGAGATAATTACAAGAATATTAGACTGAAGCCAAGTCTTGAAAACACATAGCCAGGGATGCCTCATCAAATGTACAATTCAAAGTTTTTTTGCAAAAAGAATAGGGGGGTTAAGAAACCAATAAAGACACAACAATTAATTTTTATTTGAGGTTTAGAACCTCAACCTTTCTTACTCTGACTCAAACTCTAGTGGGGCCATCTCATCAATGACCAGTTCCTCTTCACAGTCTTTTGGGGACATCTGGATTCCTGCATGGACCTTTTTATGGCGTGAGAAGCTGGAGGAGTGAACGAAAGTCTTCCTGCACTGCGGGCATTCATAGAGCTTGCCTGAAGCATGTGTTTGCTGGTGTTGCTTTAGGTTGGACAGCCGAATAAAGGTCTTCTTGCAGATGTTGCAAACATAGCTCCTTTCACTGGCATGCATGTGCTCATGCCAGGAAAGGCTGGTGATGTGGCTAAAGCGTTTCTCGCACATGCTGCAGGGGTATGGCCGTTTGTTGTTCGGCAAACACAACCTCTTCTTGCCCCCTTTATTGCGCTTGTTCTTCTTGCACAGGGTGTAGTAGTTGGGCTTGTCACGGGAGCACAATTTCAGGCGGATCTTCAAGTCTGAAGACTTGTCGAGCGTGTCTTTGCCCTGCGTGTATGAGTTAAGAAGCTGTCGCACATGTGCCACTTGGTGCTTGGAAAGGCCTGCTGAGTTTCTGAAGACTCTGTCGCATTGAGTGCACTGGTACTGCTTCTCTCTTTCACCTGAGGGATTCGATCTTCTGTTTGTGCCCTGGCTGAATGAGAAACTGTGCTGGGTCATGATGGGAGCTATGGTGGGGTGCAATGGTCTGGCCTTTTTATCCAGGCCTTTTTTATGGATTAACCTGTGCCGCGACAGACTGGAGCTGTGATTAAAAGTTTTGCCACAGATGTTGCACGTGTGCAGTCTCTTGGTTTTGTGGCATTTCTTGTGTATTGCCAAAAGCCGCTTGCCGTTGCACCTCACGCCACACAGGTTGCATTGGAGAGACTTTTTATTTTCCCCTACCTTGCCAAACTCTTTGCATGAGGAGAGGGAAGACCTATCTGAGTGTACATGCAGGTGACGGGCGAGACTGGAGGAATGGCTATAGCATTTTCCACAGATGTGGCAGCTATAGGTTCTGGAACGAGACACCTCCCTCTCCCAGCAGATATCCGAAACAAGCTCATTGTCACACAACTGGCTAATTCCCGGCTCTGTGCTGTCATCCAAGTCCAATTCACTCCCCACCTCTTCCTCATGCGTTGCAATCAAGTCCAGATCTGCGTCGTCACATTCTGGGTACACGGATTCGTAAGGGACAAAGAATGTCTCATCTGGATCCACTTTGACCACCTGATCAGAAGTGAAGCAAGCACCCTCATCCAGATCCTTTTTCACACAGGATATAGTAAATTTGGAGCCCACCTCAGCCCATTTCACCACATATTCAATTGGCTGGGTGTCAAGTTCCACTGTGATGAAGTCTGCTCCCAAAGCATCCTGCTCAGAGCAGGTCAGCTCTGTCTCTATCTCTTCCATTAGGGCTGATCTGTACAGCCCTTCTGTTGGAATCTCACTGGGGAGCACTATACCAGGCTTAATTTACACCTCAACAAATCCTGTTAGGAAACAAAAGTGTGTAAGTCTGACAGTTCCTGTGACTAAACAAATAATTTGCTTTCATATAATGTTGAAATTTAATACACTAAATTATAATAGACTGAAATTTTGAGTAGTCTGATTAATCTGACCAATTTTGGCCATTTTTAGACTTGGCATCAGCTGTCTGCTTGTCCTGTTAACATACATATTACTTACCCTTTGTCATTACTGGTTTAATTATTTTGAGAATTGGGAGTAAATATTGTGTAAAATATTTATTTTGCATTAAATATTTAATTTGTTTACAAATTGCTGATAACACTTTACTTGAACGGGTGTGCATAAGACTGACATGACACCTTCATAATCATGACATGACACATGTCATGAATATGAAGGAAGGGGGGTATGCATGTTTATGACAACTGTCATTAGGTCATAACTGTCATTTTTAAGGCAAAGATGACATTGTTTGGGATGCCTCTGTCATGACAACTTGACACACTTTTAAAGTGTATCTGCAATTAACGCTGCATAAGATTCCAAGACTGGCATTTAATGAATCAAAAATAAACCATTCTGATATTTAGAAAACGTTCCGAACAATCAGAGCATTCAGTTTCAACCCATCTGAATGACATTTAGAGAAGCTTCTTAAGAATCTTTCTGATATTACAGGAACGATCTGAGGAATCATTCTGACATTCACAAAACGATCCGAAGACAATAAGAGAATTTTAAAAAAAGTAGTGGCATTTAGAAAAGGTACTGAAGATTCATTCTAGCATTTATATGGCGTTCTGAAGAATCATTCTTGGATTAAAAAAACGTTATCAAGGGTTTCTGTCAAATTTTCCTGATAAATTGAAAGTAGACTCGAGAGAGGGGATTTCCTCATTTGCAGGATGCCGCGACTCCCAGAGCTCAGTGTATTTTGCTTGTAAACATTAGGCTGATCTATTTATAAACTCGGTCTTTCTGATGTATCATTATAAAAGAATCCCACAACATTTTACCCAAAGCCTTGACAATGTATGTAAAACAACTAAGAAAAAGCGTTTTAACAGTAGACAGGAAACGCAACTGTGAATCGACAAAGTGCATTCTGGGAAATTATTAAATGATACCAGTGTGTCCAACCGATATTTGTGCATAACAAACATATCTTAATGTGTCTTACACTTCAAGTCCCAGAAACACATGCATACTGAATAGAAATGCAATGTGTACACATTGTACTGGCAAGTGATGCAAAAAAACTCGCACTTACGACTGACCGGAGGACATACCAAAACCACTAAGCATTTCGATCTATGCATTGTAGAAGACTGACAGTCCGAGAAACCTGTTTAAAATCTTCTTTGATCGCTCGATTGCAAGCCATGTGTCACCTGGAGCATAAAGCACATCCGATCTCATCTACAGAGTTAAAGGATTTATTATTATGATTGTGAGGGAGGACTCTGCAATGAAGTGACATATGGCCGTTAGGACTGCATGATCTCAAATCTATTTAAATTTCAAAGTACAGCAAATGAGATCCAAGCGGCCACTGTAATATTATCAAAACGTATTTCGTCCCCCGTGACTGCACGTCATTTGTTGATTTATCACATGCCCCCCTGTTCAGTCGTTTGGTCACCCATTAAATCGGTTATAAATATATTTTAAAATAATTACCAAGAATATAATGTGATATTTGTTCCTTGGCAATCGGCTCTTGTTCTGCCGCACCTCTGTCAGATCTTCAGTCGATGTCGTCACGAGTGTCAGTTTTTTACAGCAGGACTCGTCGACGTTTATTGTATATCATGTGGATTTACCTCTGTATCAGTGAATACGGGCTTCTCGATCCATATGCTTTAGCGCATGGACGTAAATTATTTGCTGTATGAAAAGCTATGAATGGCCTTTGATAACGCTTAGTGAGTATATTTCATATTCACAGTTTATTTTCATGACACCAAGGTGTTATTACAAATTATAGCGTGATAGAAACAGGACATTAAACATATGGGTTTATGGGATGAGAGGTGTTTTGGTTGTTCTAACATATTTATGGCAAACAAGAAGAACGTCAGAAGAAGTTCATTTTCGTCAATGGTAAAAATGGGATGACACCAAAGCAAACACTGAATACATACAATATTTAATTAAACAGAATAATATAACACACAAAAAGTTTTTATCAAAAAACTGAAATTAATTTTCCAATGCAACTTAGTCTTATGAATGAACTGTCCAGCCAGCTCTACAAGTTCTGCTTTCATCTCTGCTTTTCAAGCTCACCAAAACAGATTAAACGTGTTTACTGTTGTCCATTAATAAACGTTGCCTAGACCTGTTCGTTCTAAGTCGGGCACATCTATATATTAAGTTGGCCAGTGAAAGATCAGTGTAGTAAAAGGTGCATACATATGATCTGAGAGTGGATATGAATAAGGAGTTATCAGGAGCGTCATCTGCAGGCTCAGTAAGTGCTGGAGGATTCGGCCTGTCTGGCCAGATTTAAAAGACAGAGCTCGCTGGAGTGCCATGCATATCATAACAACTGATGAATTGTACATGTTTTTTCACATTACATGTTTAACAGGATTGTAAATATGGGTAGAGCTAATGTCTGGTGAAAGACAGAGCTTTTAACAGCAAGATCAACTGTATAATCTGTACCTGTAAAACTCTAAAATCACTTCTAAAAAAACACCTGTTTGACAATTTACACCTTTTATTTTCTGTAAAGCAACTTTGAAACGATACGTATAATAAAAAGCACTATACAAAAAATGTGAGTTTAATTGAATTTAATATCAATAGTCAGCAATAAAAATGGCAAAATCCCAAATGCTTTTACACACTGTATAAAAGAGGAAGGTTCATGATCTTGTTTCCCTTTCTGTGCAGTAAAAGGCACGAGTTCTCACCATATCTTAACGTGGACCCCAGGTATCTCACACAGGTAAGAGCTGTATACAGTTATGTATATGCCTATTTTTCCTTTATATTTAGGATTTATTCGATCTTATTTTGTCATTTTAATAATATGTTTATTTAGAAATTAAATAGTCAACTTAATAGTTAAAATGACAATGAAAATGTTGAATTTTTATTTTGAATTTTGAAACAAAAAATGTACACAAATAGCAAAACTGCTGATATGACAGCGCTGTACCAACAGCAATATTGAATATTTTGTTGCCTGCTTTGTATATGATATAAATATATATCTTTATATACCTTTGGCAGCATGCACTGGACAATAAAGTGGAAAGTGATGCATGTTATTGCAGCATTATCTGAGAATGTTCCACTTTGTTCTGTTTGTCTGTATAATTATTTATTTGTTTTGGCATACAGGTGCTGTGTGAAGCTGTAAATGGACATTTCGGTCTACTTTTTGTTTTTCAGTTTTCTTATATACTTGTACTGCACCGTTTAAGCATACGGCATAATGATTTAACCAGCAGAGGTCAGTGTTCACTATAGTATGTACCGTGACATTAACACAAATGTCAAATTCTTAGGTGTTTCATGGTTTAGTTGCGGTCAGGTAACATACAATAGACATATTCAGTGATGTCAGTGATGGCACATATTCAGTGATGTCAGTGATGGCACATTTTCATGAACAGGTGGAAAGAGCACACTGACCTGTAGAATCATGTTGTCCTTGTTTTCTTTCCATTATTACTTAAAGGATAATGTTACTGCTGTTTTAAATAAAACCTTTTCAAACCAATATATAGACCCTCATGAATAATACAGCAAATGCTTTAGCAATAATTTCAGCTTTAAATGCAACAGTAGTAAAACATAAAGTAAAAACATAAAATTACTAAATATATATTTACATACTACAGACTAGAAAATATACATGGTGTAATTATTTTTATTGTACGGCTCTGTGGAATTCTGGATTCTAACTGGTCAGTCATGTCATCCAGTGATCTGATATTTCTCAATAACCGCAGGCACATCCTGAGATTAAGTGTAATGAGACCCTCAGACCACTCCTCCAGTCACCTTTACTAGTGCTACTTAATATTGCCTGTTGTTTAACGTTACTGATTTTGTCTATTCCCTATAACCCTGTTCACTGGTACTTTGACCCTTGCCTGTTTTGACCATTCTTAATAAAAGCTGCAAATGGAGCCTTAAGACTCAGCGCCTTCGTTACAGAAGACATCGCCATTAAACGATCCAGCAGCAATGCAACAGCTCACCTTCGAGCTGTCTGCCCAGGCCTCACAGATCACACTGCAACAGCAGCAACTCGTCCGTTTGACCACGCTCATGGAGGAATTTGTTATCTCTGGTAATTGGTTAGCAGCAGCCAATTTAATTTCCGCTGAGTTCGCTGAATCCAGTAATATCCCTCTCACTGTCTGTCCCTCTTCTTTAGAGATGGAAGCACTAGACGATCGTTGTCTAACCAAGATTACCCATACCGTTAGATCCCCGGTATCACCTGAATCCTCAGCGGAACCATAGTTCACTGTCCCGGCAGAATATGCAGATTTAGCAGAGGCGTTTAGTAAACAGAGAGCCTCACAATTACCTCCTTACCGATCTGTCGTTTGTGCCATCAATCTAATTCCTGGTGCCACTTCACCCTGAGGTCGCATTTTCCCCCTTTCACAGCCCGAATCTGAAGCTATGCAACAGTACATTTCTGAGGAATTGGCTAAAGGTTTTTTATTCGTCCTTCCAACTCGCCCGCGTTGGCCAGATTCCTCTTCGTAAAGAAGGACAGCGGCTTACGCCCGTGTATTGATTATCAGGCTTTAAATGACATAACCGAAAAATTTCGCTACCCGTTACCTCTAGTCCCTGTAGCCTTAGAACAATTATGTGATGCTAGATATTTTACTAATCTCGATATAAGAAGTGTCTACAATCTAGTCCGAATTAGAGAGGAAGATGAGTGGAAGACCGCCTTTTCAACATCTAGTGGTCATTACGAATATCTAGTCATGCCTTTCGGACTAGCAAACAGCCCATTTGTTTTTCAATCGTTTATGAATGATATTTTTCGAGATATGCTAGAGAAATGGGCTATAGTTTATATAGATGACATACTGTATTAATCTACTCCAAGTCGTTTCAGGACCATGTTGAACATGTCAGAAGCGTTCTTAAGTGCTAATTGATCACAATTTATTTGTTTTAAGGGGAGAAATGTGAGTTTCACAAAACCAGCATTTCCTTTTTAGGGTACGTAATCAGTCAGGAGGGGGTTGCCATGAACAATAAGAAGGTCCAGGCAGTAACTGAGTGGCCCGTACCCAAAACCGTAAAAGATCTCCAACGTTTTTTAGGTTTCGCTAATTTTTACCGCTGATTCATCTGTGGTTTTAGTTCTGTGGCCTTACGGTTGACCTCCCTTGTGAAACATAATTCAGGGAAAATAGTTTGAAATGACGAAGCAGCCAAGGCTTTCTCTGAACTCAAGAGTCATTTTATCTCTGCTACCCTGTCGTTTTACCCCTGAACTCCCATTCATTGTTGAAGTAGATGCTTCAAATCTTGGAGTGGGTGCCAAACATTACACCACCCAAGATGTTTCCCTGTGCCTATTTTTCTTGCAAACTCTCGCCCGCTGAGTGCAATTATGATGTGGGTAACTGTGAACTACTAGCCATTAAAGTGGCCTTAGAGGAGTGGCGTCATTGTCTGGAGGGGGCTGTCTTTCCATTTAACGTAATCACAGACAATAAAAATTTGGAATATCTTCGCACCGCTAAATGTCTTAATCCCCGTCAGGCTCGTTGATCTCTGTTTTTCACTTGCTTCAACTTCACAATAACTTATCGCCCAGGGTCAAAGAATACTCAAGCGGATGCTCTATCCAGACAATTTGAGGTTTCTCATGATAATTTACCCACTGAAAATATCATTCCCGAGAAAATATTAGTTGCCCCTGTCCAGTGGGATTTACAGACTGAGTTCCAAAATGCTAACGAGAGTCAACCCCCACCCCCTGAATGTCCTGATAACCTTACATTTGTTCCCAAACCTCTAAGAAAGCATGTACTCACTCAGGTCCACGAAAACCCCAGTTCAGGTCACCCAGGCATCAATGCAACCATACAACTTCTCAGGAATATAGATACTGGTGGCCTACTTTCACGTTCATATCACCATTGACTTCATCACAGATCTTCCGAACTCTCAAGGTAACACAACTATCCTCACCATCATCGATCGTTTTTTTAAAGCATGCCACCTAGTTAGTCTACCCAAGCTCCCCACCTCCCTGGAAACAGCTGAAATCCTCAGCAATTATGTTTTTCATTTTTTATGGCTTGCCAGATGACATTGTGTCTGACCAGGGGACCCCAGTTCATGTCACAGGTGTGGGCATCTTTTTTTAAACATTAGCTTAACCTCCGGGTACCACCCACGGTCTAACGGCCAAACTGAGAGACTCAACCAAGAGATCATTAGATTCCTAAGATCCTATTGTAACCAGAGACAAGCAGACTGGAGCAGATATCTCATGTGGACAGAATTGCACAGAACTCCCTGGTCAAGCCCGCTTCTGGTATGACGCCCTTCAAATGTGTCCTCGGATTCCAACTACCCATGTTCCCTTGGTCCGGAGAGCCAACCGACCTCCCTGTCATCACTGACTGGTTGCAGTGAGGAGGTATGGGAGAAAGCTCACACATTCATTCTGTGCGGTCTTGTATTGCCTCGGCCTACATTTCAAAACGTTTTCCATTGTTTGTTTATCTGTTTTTTGTGTTTTGGATTGTTTCTGGTTTTCCCGATTGTTTACTGCGTACCTTGCTTGACTTTGCTTTGGATTACGTTTTTGGATTTTTCACTGCCTGCCCTAAACTGTGACTGTTTATTGCCTATAATTGTTTGCTGCCTGCCTCGACCCTTGCCTGTTTAACGTTACTGATTTTGTCCTGTTCACTGGTACTTTGACCCTTGCCTCTTTTGACCATTCTTAATAAAAGCTGCAAATGGATCCTCTCGACACCTTCGTTACATTGCCCATAATAAAATAATAACTAGAAGCATTTTATCTTGAATCATATTTTGTATCTTTTTTTAATACAGCAAGTAGCCTTGTAATAAGCAGGTTTATTTTGATAACCAGTTTGACTGTACATTACCCCTTACATAACACACTTGTGACTTTATAGTGGAATAAACATTTAACCTTCACCTGAACAGTGGACTCCATTATCCAACCAGTTTAAAAATAAAAATGGATCAGTTGCTTCTGCAATTCTGTTCTTATTTTTAAGTCACTTTAATGTAAACATTTGCTAAATGAACTATTGATAGTTTAATGTATTTTTTCTAATCAAGAGTGACCTAAAATAGCAAAGCTTGTAGTAAAAACTCTGTAAGCTGATTTTAAGGCTGCTGATTCAGACACAAATTTGATCTTGATCTTACAACATTAGGGTCCAGTGTTTGTGTTTTTGCAGCTGTTATCAGGCCTGAACACATTGTTTAAACAATAGCTTTCAGCATAATTATGTAAAAAAGGTCCTATTGCTAAACTTATAATGATACACTGCTAATATTTAAACCCAAAGCTATTATTTTGCACATTTTCTGTCCTTATTTATGTATGCAGTGGTCAATAAATATGTAGTGTGATGTTTGAAATCAGCAGCACAGAAACATCTGTTTACACACCTGTGTGACCCATAGCATCATGTGCTCAAGGCTGCAGTAACCTGCAGTTATTTGCAGATTGTTTGAGTGTATTGGGCCAAAGTCTATCATGTTTGCATTACATGTCTTACGTGCAAAATGACTTCCATTCTTAGCTGATTTATGAAATGTTTTGGTGGAAGAGTGTTATGAGCCCGTCACATTGTTTACGTCATAATGTGAGAGGTCAAGGAAATTGTTAATGAATTCAACCTCAAATAAACAGGTGATGATTCACATGTAATGGAAAAAAAAGTATTGCTTGCATTTATGTGCATTCAAATATTAATGTAAGGACTGTACCAAGAACCTGCTGTTTGTTAATAGACAAACATGATGTTTAGGACATAATGCAGCTCTGTTATGACAAAACTTCCTGACTGTTTTTATTATTTAATTTAATTTTGGTTTTTGGCATGTCTTTTTAGAACCAGTATCATTCACAGTGGTTTGGGGCAGTTATTACTGCTTAAACTCTAAATCTTCTGTCCAGTTCAGAATCTTGAATATGGTGACCCGTTAGGCTGCCACATAAGCAAACCCTTTTGGGCTCATTTGGTAAGTGGCTGATTTCAGCCTCCCTTCCTTTCCTAAAAAATAATAAATAAATAAATAATGTATTTGAAATGGATTTTATGTATTGATGCAGCATCAATCCTTGTGCTGAATTCAATATATATACAGCTCTGCTCTACAAAGTATTTGGGGTTGTAATAGAGAAGGCCAGAGGGTCCAGGGGTGACCTCAATACAATTGTTGCCAGGACGATGACTGGTGTCCTCTACAAATCTCCAGGTATGACGATAATGCATTATATAGTGGATTCTAACTGGTCAGTCATGTCATTCAGCGGTCTGATACATCTCAGGCTGAGTTATATGAAGATTGTTGATTTTTATGTACGTTTAAAGAAATGTAATTATTGCACATTTACATTTAATGATTATAACTGATTTAACTTTATAAATCTAGGACATTAAATATTATGTTGTGAGAATCAATACTACCTAAACGCTTTTATAAAAAACATTCAGCAACATTTTATAATAACTTCACATAAAAGTTATGTGAAGGATTTATGCAAAACCCTCCTATTAAGGCCAGATAAGGCAGAATTAGAAATAGCAGGTGATTTTTCTTCAGTGATAAACCTCTTCAATATGAAAAGCAAAACTTTTTAGATAAGTAGATTCCTAGCTTCCTATTGTTCTATATATAATAGCAGGAAAGTCCCTGCTAGCACAACAAACCAAAAATACATTTCCCATCATGCTTTGTGGCAGAGTTCTAAGAAAGGACATTCTGGAAAACATTCTGTTTGAATGCTGCAGGCAGGGGCGCCGCTCGCAATTTTGGGCCCTATGACAAAATATGAGGTTGGGCCCCCTTAGTAGTGCTATTACTAATAAAGCAGATCTCTGGGGGCCCCTAAAGGGCGTGGGCCCTTAGAATTGTCCTAACTTTCCCCTCCTTAGCGGCGCCCCTGGCTGCAGGGTTTAAAGTCAGTTAAGAAACTTTTGACATGAATGCAATTTTGCTTTGTGGTCTTCCAAGTCATTGAAAAAATCACAAGCTCACAAGATCAAAGAAACTTTACTAATAAAAATTGAATCCCCCACCTCACTTTACGCTTAAAGAAATCATAAATTTAATTTAAAAATAGTACAGAAAGTCCCTTTGGTGGCTGTTGTTTGCTGTTCCTGGTGTGCACAGCTTACAGTGTGCTCAATGTAGGTAGAGGGGTGTTATGGGTGGTCTTAGCCTGGCTCACATTCATTCATTCTGCACTTATTAAGGCTCTGCTGATAGTGGGTGTGGAGTCTTAAAAGTTGTCTGACCCTTATCACTCTTCTCCATGTTCACAATCAGGGTGAGAGACATGAAACTCTGTATCTCTCTAACTATGCTGACGTCTTTGAGACGTCACCAGAAACATTTTGGGTTAATGAGTTTATCAGGCTGTATTCTGTGTTCCATGCTGGAAGTGTGGACTGTTAAAACCAGGCATAAGAACCAGAATTTCTACTCATTTTAGTTTTTCTACAATACATTCAGAACTCACATGTGCATGATGCTAAACATGACAACATTTGAACATCACATGAAATGGACAAATTATTCCTGACATCACAAGACAAGTCACTGGTGACTGTGACCACAAAATCAACAATAAGAATGTTAATAAAACTAACAAATGCTTAGAGGTTTTATTTTAAACAATTTTTATAAACATCGGTTAATGTTTAACCTAAATTTGTTCAAAGCAAGAATATAATTCATTTTATTTTAGCATGAAATCTAAAGCAGCTTTTCAGTGTAATTAAACTCCCATTTCAATAAACTAGGTTTTTATTAGGGGCACGTTTGTTTTGATTTATTTAGTGATTTTAATGGTTTGGTTAGCCTGTACTCAGGACCTGTAGTATATGAGGAGATTAATGTGCAGACAGCTAACAGCAGAAGTCGAAGAGGCAGTCAGGGTAAAGCTCTGGGAAATGTCAGGAGAAACTTTACTGCTAGGATACAAATAATTTCAGTGAAAGAGACAAATGGAACTGGTGCAGTTGTGCGATTAGAGAAGTGAAGGTCTGGAGATCACCTTTTTTTGCTTAATCTTCATAGCGGTGATGTTTAATTTGTCTTTTTAAAATCATAGTTACATGAATAAATATGGTCAAAAAATGAAATGTTGCAGTAGATATTAATGTTGACAATGATTTATAGGCAGTCAGAATTGTGTTGTACATTGTGTTGTACAAACTGAATGTACATGTAACCGGATGTAAATGTTCAGAATTATCAAAGATATCACAAAAAAGTATACCTGTGATATCGTTGCATTCTTTTCTTTTAAGTTCAGCTGTAAATTCTGATGCAATTGCAGTTATTTCATTAAATATACACATTAAACATATCTGTATGCATTCAAATAGGAATTATTAAAGTACACATTCATCTCTTTTAGTATATAAATACCATAATGGTATAATTCAAAGTTTACTCCAGGTTAGGCTGTGGAAACACTGCCTTTGGCCAAATAATTGTTTTTGTTCAATCTACACTTTTTGCCATGTTAACTTTTCAGCAGAATGTCCAATCAACATAAACAGGACACAGAAAAGTAGCCCCTTTAGAACACTTTTTATTAAGTGTTAGTTGACAGATCACAGCATTAGACAGAGATCATGTAAGCAGTATTTTAGAACAGCTAGCCTAGACCTTGTATGATAATTCATGTTTTTAGTGCTGCTGTCCAGCACTGACAGCCTGACAGAATAACAAAACTAACTATATATAACATTGTGCAGATGATCCAAGAATATATTGTTGCATTGTTAATGTTTATGTACCAAGTTCTTGGTCCATTACTAAGTAAAATATATTGATACAAGATGACACCAACAGAGGTTCTCCAATTTTCTCTTAAAAAGAAGCATCCTAAACCTTTAATTTTTAACAGCTTTAAATTCTCCTGGTCTTTGCTCATTAAGGGCAAGGAAATTCTTGCATTACGTGAGAACAGGGTGGTTTAAAACAGATATACACTGAAGCAATATCAGCGGTTATGTAGTAGATTCAATTTAATAAGCACTATAGTGCTTCTATTGTATCTGCCACAAGTTTGAGCCTTAACACAGAAAGACCATACAACAAATGTAGGCTGCTGTAGATGAATACCCATGATGCATCAGCAACAGGCAAACTATGATGCGTTGTTTCCATCACATACAGTGGAGGTGGACTGACCACATGCATTGCTACACATTCAATATCAGGCACAAGTTATCAGAGATCCCTTGAGGTTTCAAAAACAGATTTAGCAGAAACACTCTCAAAGTATTTACTGCACAAATCTGTTGCAAAATATTTGGACAGTAAACAGTTCAGTATCACTGAAAACTGCATCTTCTGATATATGTAACTAGTATGCAAGTATCATTGATATATTAATGAATAAAATATAACAGAGTAAAATAAATGACAAATATAATTTCTCACTTTATAAAACAGCAATATTCTACATAAATATTAATATATTGTGATGTTATGGTGGAGGAAAGTTGTCTATGCTTTAAAGCATGCCTTTCTCTATATGTGCAGGGCGAGCATTTTAAAACATGAATAAAAAGCTATTATAACTGTGCGTGATTAAAATATAAATGTATTTATTTTTTCTTCACCCCACCAAAAAAGCCACAAGAAAAAAGAAAAATTGTTTTATATGTACCAATCTGGTCCGTTTTCTTATAATTTTAAATCACATTAGTGAGCGTAATGACACTGACCACCACAGCATCCCTGGATTTAACTGCATTCTGCCAATAAAAGGCAAAATGACAGGAATTCCCCAGCATAAAATACCCTCTTATGGCTGTCCCTGTCTACTGGACAAGACCACTAGTCCACATCACCTATCAATCTCAGCATGACAGATTACAGAAAGAAGAAATGCTTAAGAAGCACTGAAGACAAGTATTGTGCAACAACCAGCCATTAAATAGCACAAGGAAAACGCAATGATGTTTTCAGATCTGAAAAAAGAGAAGAGGAACTGGTTTTAGTTCATCTGAAACAAGGTAACTTATCACCAGCAGTACAATTTCTTACATTTTTATATTTGATATTTCTTAACAGCATTTCTTACCTGTGTAGCTGCATGGTGTAGCCACTTCTCTTTGTCCCCACTAAGCTTCATACAGGAAAAGAGGTCACATACTATAGGCAGACCAAGTCTTTCCTGTGAAAGACAATGGAAAAGAATAAAATATTATTCACATTTTGTCATCTGACTTGAGTGATACCATCTCATCTCATTTGCTCCTAAGGAGGGGAATTTTTAAAGTACAAAACCAGTATTTTTCCAGTAAAATTGACAGAAAACAATGTTAAGACACAAGTATTTTAATACTGTTAACACCGGAACAGGAATGGAGAACTTTATGAACCGTTAAACCTTATGAAATCATTTTAGTATTCTTTTGAGCTTGTTTACTTGTACTTACTACTGACCAACGCTGTTCTTATAACAGCCCCACTGTTCAGAGATCAGCCTCACCTGTGCATTTGCCCGTTTGCGTAGAAGCCATTTGTCCTCCTCAACATCTTTGCCATCTAGTTCTTTTGCATTCTCATTCTCTGGTATGCTTGGCATCTCCGTGGTACTGCTAAAGTGCTTCTTTGCTGGCAGAAGCCAGTTCTCAGTCTGCAAAGGCTTTGTGAAAGTGCTCTCTGAGGTTTTAATGTGCGGGGTCGTCCAGGTAGACAGGGCTGACAGGTCAGGGGTCTTGGCACTGTTGCTTGGGTGAAGCCACGCCTCTAGGATGGCCTGAACCTTGGATGGCCTGTTCTTATTGACAGGTACACCATTTTTATCTCTGCCCTCTTTCTTGAGGAGCCAAGCACTTAGAGCCTCCTTTCCACAGTTGTCATCACACACACATTGGGCAAAGCTGGCACAGGTCTCGTTGGCTTTGCAGTTAGTCTCAACAGGGATTGTCTTCTGAAGCCACAACTCAATGGGCTCTGGGTTGGTGATCGGGGTGTTGGCGGTGGATGAAGGGGGAGTCTTCAGACACTTCAGCTTTCCAAGGTTCTCGATTTCCATGGCTGCAGTGCGTGTGGAGCAGCAAGAGCTGCAGTCAGACTTGGAGAGCCAGTCGCTGGAGGAAAAGCTCTCATAGAAGGGTTTGATGATCTGCTTGAAGCGATCATCATTTGAGACTTGGCTGATCTTATCTTGTTTACCTGGGCTTGAGCTGCCAAGCCATTTGCTGAGTTCCTCTTCCTCTGCAATGTCACAGCCCTTTTCCTGCTGGTCTTCCTGTTCCACCTCATCCAGATTGAAGTCACTTTCCTCGATCATTTCAATAGAGAAGGCTGAGCTGCCACTACAGCTTCGCTCACGAATAGGCAACTTCTCCTTCAGAAGCCATGACTCCAGGTCTTGGAGCTGGCCCCAAGCTTTCTGGAAGTCTAAGGGAGGTAACTGTTGATCCTCCTAAATGAGGGAAGTAGCAACAACGTCTTTTGTTAAATATTTTACAGGAGAAAATAACTTAAATTCAGACTACATCACAAACAGGTTCACTTGCAACTGTGATAAACATTTTGTTTTTAGTAGCATAAGAATTCCCTCCACACCCTTAAGAATAAAAGTAACAGTGTACCTGAGGTTTCTTGGACGCAAGCAGCCAGTCCCGGGGGTTCTTGCTAAACTGGTGCCTTACAGGTGCACTGGTTACTGGGCGGTTTCCTACAAGCCACTCAGCCAGAGGTTGGGCCCATTCAGGATCTAATTTCTAAGAAAATATTTTACTCTGTGTTACAACTTTGAAATTACATGAATGAGCAGTAGGTTACTATTCTTGTAAAAAAAGTCACAAGCAAGGTATGATATCAAAAACAAACCTGTTTCTTAATGGAAAGTGGGCAGTCCTGGAGAAACCACGATCTCTCATAAGAGTTTGAGGTCTGAGACGTCTCCTGCAGTAGGAGAACAGTTATGAATGCACCAGCTTTGTGAACTGAGCATCGTGGACAGTCTATTTATTACCAAGGTATGAGGACAATATTTTGACAACATTTTTTCTCAGATACACTGTGCTCCTGTCAGTCACTGTAAATTACAGTTTACAAATGACTTTTAGGTTAATAAAACCATTTTTTATCATCACTTATTTTTTATCATTTGTTCATATTTTACCAGTACAATACTGGTGCTAGCAACTTCCTAAACAAATGGGAAATTCCCATAAATTCCCAATTCATTTATTTTCTCACTCATTTGTGGTCATCAATGTACATTTAACCACAAGTCCTGAGTATGCAAATATGCATGTCTTTCACAAACCTGTGTGGAAATGGTCCCAAAGGATGTGATAGCCTTGCGCAGGGTGCATGCATCTGCTTGGAAGCTCATCTCTGGGGTTTCTTCAGGAGTCAGGTTCAGTGTAGAAAGCCTGGACAAGAAACAGAAAACAGACTCCTGTCTATTCAAAGTCAATCTACACAGACATTGTAAAAGCTGTAAATGATCACTGATTATGGGACATTTAAACCACTGCAGTGCCTTTTGAAATAGATTGATCTGGTTCTTACTTTTCCATGCAGTTGGTGAGTTGGATGGCAAGACTGTTACTACTTGAATACTCCATTTGATGAATGAGGATGTCAAACTGGCCCTTGAGCTGTTACAAAGCATACAAAGAGAGAGATAAATAAGAGAATTTCAGGTTTAAAGGAATTCAATCATCACACACCACTGTAACACTTCATTTCCTAAAACTTAAATTCTGAATAAATAATCAGGTTTCTCTTATTAAGGACAACCTTGCAAAATCTGGACTGCAGACGCTTTATAATATCTAGTAACAATCTGCCACACTCACCAAGTGAAGCTGCTGTAGCTGCTGTTGTAACGTTTCTCCCTTGAGCTGCTCCACCAGATCAATCTGCTCCAGTAGCCAGACCTCACGAGAGCGGAGGATCTCCAGGTGTCTACTGATACAGCTGTGCAGCTGAGACTTTACCTGAGAGTAACCAAACACAATGTTTCTTTAGCACTGCTAGCAGGTGTGAGTCTTGGCTGATCTGGCTATGAATAGAAGGCACTCAGATCCCAAGCAGCTTTTAAAACTCTGGTGGTGTTAAGTAAGACCCCGCCTCTTAAACATGGTCTGCAATGTCTATAATAATAGATACAAAATATTACTAAAGTCAGAGAAGTGCATCACACGAGAATCATGCAGGTGTTTTGAGAGATTATGGGGACTTCCAGTTAGGTTTCTCAACAAAGATTAAATACATTTGCGTAAATCCCTATTTTCAGCCAACAACCTATTTATAAGACAATAACTCAATTGTTAACACCTCTTCTGGGCTAACACACTGAGCTGTGGTCTAACAAGCCCTGTCTTTAACTCTTTATAGACTAACACGGTGTAGGTAGCAATTATAAAATTGTGTAAAGGGTGTTTGTGTATAATGATGTCATGTGTATGGATGTTTCCTCATGTTTATAATATAAACAAGAAAATAATCACGTATTGTGTAATACCAAACCTTTGTTTCTAGAAGTCACTGTTCACACCTACACCTTTAATAATCTTTAAATCAGGGACACTGAGCCATAAATCACATAAACAAAATGTTTTAATGTTTTAAAAGTATCTAAAGCTAAACAAAGGTCAGTAGTTTCTATGCATTATAACAAAAAGGTGTGTCTCACCTCTCTAGAGTTGCTCTTGAGCTGAATTTCAGCTTTAATGACTCTAGCAATGGCCTCTTCAAGCTGGGCCCGGGCCTGAATACACTGCCTGAGGGCAGCCTTCTCTCTCTGCCCTGCTTTTGACATGCTGCATGCAAACAAAGCACGTTAGCTGACATTCTCTTTGTCTCAGTCTCTGTACAATACAGTGTTCTAGTCATGTTAATAGACCTGCTTACTAGATACGGTGTACATTGTATATACTGTTCACATTCTATGTTATTGTTTACAGTTCCTCATGCATATCTTTAATTTAAAATAATTGCAAATTAAAAAATAAGCTTTAATAGTTGACTATGAAGTAAGCTGATACAGGTATGATTCTTTAAAAAGAATGACAGTCTGCTTAATTTAAATTAAGTTGCTGTCGTGCTTGACGTAGTCTTCCCTCCCGTGAACTCAAAGCACTCTAACATCTTGCAAATGTCAAAAAATGTTATATTAATAATACATGTCGGCCAAAGTTAGAACTACACATGACGTGTAATATAATATACCGCTGACAGTATGAGAAGAGCAAGAAACTATGATTCCTGGGGCAACCCTTTAACAGAAAGAGGCTGAACTTGTCTTAAAAAGTGGGGTAAAAAAACACCCATAAAAACATGAAGACAGTGCATAGTATCACAAAATCGTGATTACTTAAATTTAGATGCATTAAAGTAAAAAAACAAAAAAAACACAGATACAAAAAAACAGGATACTACTTGTCTAAAACATCAAAAAATCACATTAAAGCATATAACAGCAACATCTAAATTGTGCAGGCAGTGAACAGAACACAAGTTCAGTGTCTCCACATTTCTAGAGCTTTCCTTTCTGAGCTCATCTATACACTACAGACCTAAGAAAAAATTTAAACATCTTCATTTTCTCATGAATTTTATTGACCACTCCCAAGGTACTTCAGAGAATACAAAACTGGTTCTGTCCATAAAACATTTTTAATTTTTGTTATGCTGTTTCTGGGCAATAGAAATAAACATTAGGATGTACATTTGGATTATCAAGAATAATGGGCTAGGAAAAGCATCTGTTTGCATGTAAGACGCATTTACAACATAAAATCAAATTTTAAAAATGTAACTTCGTTTTGGATTTAACCTAAAAGCGTAAGGTTAAATCGAAAACAAGCACTCAAAACAAGCACTTAAAATCGAATATGACGCAACTGAAATACTTTGAATACTTATCTCAAAACAAAAGCCATAGCGCAGGCAAAAAATGCATGGTAGTATACCGGCAGCGACAACATTCAGACCCTTTTATTTGTACAAAGCACCGATTCTGTGCTTACCTCTTCTTGTCAATCAAACGATATACAACAGCTGTCGAGTTAATCCCGGGATGTTGTTCTGTTCGCTTACTTACAATTAAAGTCTAATTGTTCTCTCGATTTATCTCTGACCCTCTTTCCACTACCCACTACTACGTCATCAGACAAGCAGGCACTGCCGCTTCCCTCTGCCTACACAAGCGCCAACTCATTCTGCACGTACACCGGATCACGGAACGGGGCCCACTCTAAGGGGGCTGTACCCTCACGACATAGCAGATTCGAGTACGGTCAGAGGCACAATATGTAAGATTTTTGTATTAAAGTATTTAAAATCGCGCTCATCTTCAAGAAACGTAAACGTACGAAGGAATTAAATGATCCAAAAAGAAGCGTAATTACATGAGGATCAAAATTGGTTATTATGTTTTATACATAAACGGTAAGTTAGCTTAAAACGTAGTTAATTAAACGAGAATTAACACTGGTTATGTGTTGTACATAAACAGTAAGTCAGCCTTTTTGCTGCTGTGGATATGTTCAAATGTATTTTAGTACGACTGTTTTAAACACGTAAAACTGTGCTGCATTACCCCACCATCTCACCATTTAATTTGACAAATAAAGTAGTACTTTTAGTAATTTAAAATGAAACATTGTTACCTCTGGCTAATGTATTATGATAAAATAAAATAATGTGATCACACATATCGATTATAAAACTATTTTTTTATCTCATCCCTGAACATGATTTGTCCTGTCAGATTAATTTGTGCCCGTTATTGTTTTGAATATGCGACGCCTGGAGGAAAAAAATTACACATTGCGCCTTCAATGACTTCAAAAAACACCCCAAAACACAGCAAGAACATTACACCATTGAACATTGTCTTTTTGAATATATCTTAACCTATGCTTTACAAGTAACCAAAAGTGGAGAAGGAACTGAGACTGTTTGTGAACTTAATACTGGCATGTCTGAAAACAGCAATGCTGCAAAAATGCTGAGATGTAGGCCATGTCATCCAAGCATCAACAGACCCACATCATAGAAATAATGAAAAAAATATTTCTAAACATACGCTACACTGATATCAAAGCTCTGTGTGTACAAAAATCACAACATCCACACTGATGGAAAGAATACATGTAAGACTGCATATTGCTTATCACTACAGATTATATAATCTTGAGAAATGACGCTAAAACCCAGTACCCTTTGTTTCGTAGATGTTGCATGAAGTTCCATAAAATCATATCAAAGTGCCACTGGAGTGAGAAAAGATTCTTTTCATGGCGACGTTTAAGAAAGCGTAACAAAATGTAAACATATTAATGTCATCTTTTAATAACAAAGATGTAGTCTTTTTTTAAAAATGTAGTCTTTTAAATGCTAAATGTAGGTGTACGTGTACGACAAACTTCAAAAATATGTACAATAATTATCAGTATAACACATAATAATAATAATACAAATATGATTACTTTTATCTACATCTGCACCATAAACTTACAAGGCCATACATTGCAACTACATGACAAGAACAATGCGCACACTTACGTTATCCGGATCAGTAAAACCTACATCGCTGTTAATCAAATCATAATTAATCAAAGACTACGCAAATAAAATGGTCACTAAAAATATCACCTAAAAGTGGCCCGTCTGCAGCTCCCACCATATTGCAAACGACAGTAGACTGCGTTTCAATTCGTAGAAAAAATCATTCTAATGTTTTGTTTTTTACCAAAACGTGCTTTAGTCAAATCATTTACTTTTAATAGTCCTGAAAACTAACCAGAACAATAAGGAAAAAAATATGTACAGGTACAAAGTGCTCGTGCCCTTCTAACCCATTATAGCTACCCATTATAGCCACATTATAGCTAGCCGTTAAGTTACTTCTCTAAACAAAACTGTGTAATTACAAGGTATCAATATGTACATACCTAAATCCTTTCAGTGGTAAGTCGTATTTAAATAATAATACACGTTTAAAAAATGAACAAATTTTTAGTGACGTGACGTTTGAAGGTTTCGAAGCCGGTATCGAAAACGAAACATCTCACGATAGCTTGATTCGTCTGGGCAAAACCACGTGATCAGTGACGTATGAAGTTTTGGACCACACACAATCACGTGACAGTTTCGTATTCAAATTCACCCCTAGAGCAAAAGTTTCGACATTCGGTAGTGCTCTCGCGATACTGCCTGCGTTCTTCGTCTTGTTTCCTAAATGAAGTGTTTCCATCTGGTGGCCAATGCAAAATCAGAAAGCCCAAAAGATACTTTTCATAGTAAGATAAAAATGACCAGGCTCGGGTAGTTCCATCTGTAAATAGTTTTAACTCCACATTTATTTATGTATGTATTAAAATTATTAAAATGAAATGTAATTAAATATGAATTATTGGTATTATTATTGTTTTCGTTTTTTAAAACCCGCATTTAAATTGTGTTTAATATTTAGGTTTAAATAATCTAAGAATGTATTGCCAATGTTTAATGAATCATTTTAAACTTATTTTTTAAGAAAATTAGCAAAGTTCATAGATAGAATATTATGGAATGGGTAGATAAAGGGAATAGCTGTTGTAAGGGTGTAATATTGTGTATGCCTTGTTGATAATGATGTTCTTTAAATTGGTTTTTAAAACAATGTTAATTTACAATGATGATTTACAAAAGAAGCGGTTTTAATTATTTATCTTTCATTTTGTTGTATTTATAGAGTCCAGCACCAGACCTTTATTTTGAAATGTCATAGGCTCTCGTTGGCACTATAAAACAGCTCGTAGATACTTAAAATGTATGCTGCTGCATATATATACACACACACACATACATATAAATTGCTGTAAAATTGTTGTGTGCCACTTTGAACCTTTGGGTCAAACCAAAGACTTTGGTCAAACCAAGATTCAAACACGGAAGTTTACCGGAACTTGCGTTTAACATTTTGTCGTCACAACGTTAACTTCTGTGCTATAGTTGTACAGCTGGCAAAACAATCGCAAACATTAAGGGTTTCACGTCAAAGTACAATGAGCGTAACCATACAGGTTTAGGTAGTAACATTTAAATTATATTACTGCTGACGTTTCTGCGTAGTTTGTTCACGTCAATTCAAAACAATGTCAGCATCACAAGGAAGTAAAAACACGAATACGGAACCGTGGGGTGGATTTGATGACAACATTATCCAGGTAACATCACTGCATTTATTAATTGAAATTGCGTGTTACGTCTGGGATACACATGCTTTTCTTTTTAACTTTCTTTTTAATTACCTTGGTCTAACTTCATTTATCAATAGCCATGTATCGTGTTCCTAGAGGCACCCCAACACATTATGGAATGTACTTATTTAGAATTTGAAAACACTACTTAAAGTACAGTATAAAATCATTACAAATTTGCCTGTCCTCCATTACAGATAAACTGCCGGCACCTTGATACAATGTTGCTATCAATAAGTTATACCACAGCACTTTTAATATATACATTGGTACTAAACGATTACCATGTTAATGTACCATGGTAGTCACTTGGTATTCTACGTAATGTTATAACCCATCCTCAACCATCACAATGTTTGGATCTAAACTGGTTTGAACTTTTATCTTCATTCGCATCAATAACCCCAGGGCAGTGGCTCAGCGGTGATAGATATGGAGAACATGGACGACACCTCGGGTTCGAGCTTTGAGGATATGGGGGAGATGCATCAGCGTATGAAGGAGGAGGAGGAAGTAGCAGCCGAGGCAGCAGCGACAGAAGAGAACAACGGAGAGGATGGAGACTTCCTCGGCATGAAAGGTCTAAAGGGACAGTTGGGCAGACAGGTTGCTGATGAGGTGAGATAGAGAGTTTGTACATAAAGCGGATCACACACAGCTTAATGTGAAGCTTACTACTAATAAAGGTTCTATCCACACAGGTGTGGCAGGCAGGAAAGCGTCAGGCCTCAAAAGCTTTTAACCTCTATGCCAATATTGACATCTTGCGCCCATACTTTGATGTAGAGCCAATTCAAGTGAGAAACAGGTGAGGTGCATGTCTGAGGTTCTAGCAGTGTTTGTGTGAAACATGCCAAACCATCACCACTGATTCTAAGACATTTATTAATCCACAGGCTGATTGAATCATTGATCCCAGTCCGAATGATCAACTTTCCACAGGTAAGGCTGCCAGTCATAGCTAAATATCCCCATGCATTGGCATGCCGAACTAGCTCTTACAGTGACCCTTCCTCAACCACACACAGCCTGTTTTATTTAGTTTTGGGGCAATATGGTATAGCAGCAGATGTAATGATCTTGTTTTGCTTCCTTACGTCCTTTCTACCCTTCTAAACTCAGAAAGTTGCTGGAGAACTGTATGGACCAATGATGCTGGTGTTCACACTGGTGGCCATTCTGCTCCATGGCATGAAGACATCAGACACTGTCATTGTAAGCAAAATTGCACAGATTTGTCTGTCAACAACAAATTTTATATATTATTTTAATGTTAACTGTGAATGACACTATTGCTACTCAAAGGTCTCTTGTTAATTAACGGATTTGTTTTTTGAAATAGAGAGAGGGTACACTGATGGGCACTGCCATTGGAACCTGTTTTGGATACTGGTTGGGAGTTTCGTCCTTTATCTACTTTCTTGCTTACCTGTGCAATGCTCAGATTACTATGTTGCAGATGTTGTCTTTGCTAGTAAGTACTTTGAACGGAGTATATAGTATATGCACACTTCCAGTTTGAACTGTTGAGATTTAGGTAAACGATCACACAAAACAGTTATATGTCTTATTCTTATAACTTATAGTTATATGACTTATTTTTTCAATGGAACATGAGAAGAAGTTTTAAAGAATGCTCAGGCTGCTCCTGTTTTCATACAATAAAAGTGAATAAAGACCGAGATTTTCAGTTCTGCCTAACATATCTGTTCTGTGGGGGTTTTACATTTTTGCATTTGGCAGACGCATTTATCCAAAGCGAATACATTGCATTATACTACACATTGATTCTGAGTTTGTGCAATCCCTGGGATCGAACCCATGACCTTGGCGTTGTTGACGCTATGCTGTAACCACTGAGCTACAGGAAAGCTATTTCCTAATAATATAATATAGCTATTTTTACAGGAAAGCTATTTCCTGTAGCTCAGTGAAAATGGAAGTGTATGGCACATGGTGCAGTAAACATACAGGCATTTCTGTTACTTAACATTTCATCTCCTTAAATCATCTTGTATTACAGCTTGAAAGCTATTTCCTTATATAAAGTTTCCTTATATAAACAACAAGAGAATGAATAAAGGATAACAGAATTTTCATTTTGGGTGAACTGTCTTTTTTCAGGGCTATGGTCTGTTTGGCCACTGTCTAGTCCTTTTTGTCACCTACAATGTCCACTTCCACTCCCTCTTCTACCTTCTCTGGCTGGTTATCGGAGGTCTCTCTACTGTCCGGATGGTAATAAACAATGAAGGCCAAGATTAAACATTTGAAATTTGTTTGTTTACTGAAATTGTAAAACGGTAAAAATTTTGTGCCACCATGTAATATACAATACCTACAATAAAACCTACAATATTGTTTTCTTTCATTGTCTTTAGTCTGATTGCATTATGATCTGTGTTTCTCTCAGGTGGCCGTGCTGATCTCTCGTACAGTTGGTCAAACTCCTCGGCTCATCTTGTGTGGCACACTGGCTGCTCTGCACATGCTGTTTCTGCTATACCTGCATTTTGCTTATCATAAGATGGTTGAAGGTAAGACAATAGCAGAGAGACTGATATTTCTCATGAAATGAACACAAGAACAAATTATTTTAAATTATATAATATTTTTATATTATTTTGAATATAATGAAAAGTATGCTATGTCCAAAATACTAGCTTAACCAAGAATAAGTATGATTCTGAAAACACATCTGTGGAAATCTGAGTTACTTGAATAAGATTGCTTTCGTCTGCTCGATAAAAATAAATAAAATATCTTAAAGTTATCTTAAGTATGCTAGCTAATAGAGCATAGAGCAAGAGCATTAGAGCAAAAATATAATGGAAGAGCAGGTACATGAGAATGTCTTTCAGGCATTATTGTGACCTTTAATAATTGAGGTTCCCTCTTTCTTTCCCTCAATCTAATTTTAGAAACAATTAAACACTTGCATGTTGTCAGTGCTTTTTGTCCTCAGACAATTAGCTGTAGAATGAGGCCAGTTTGAAAATGGAAGTGTCTGACACATGGTGCAGTAAACATGCAGTCATTTCTGTTTAGATCTCCTTAAATCATCTTGTATAACAGCTTGAATTATTTTGTGTCATGGTAGTGATGTACAGGATGGGTGAAAAGTAACTAGGCATTAAAAATTGACTATGGAACTTATCACTAGTATCACTGAAGTCATGATAAAAACAGTGTCTAAGCAGAAAATAGTAAATAGGATTTCATAATTCCTGCAGGCAATAGTACAGGCATCGGCCACAAGATGTTCTCAGCAATATCCCAAACGACTTCCTTCAGAGAAGTGTATTCCGTTCCCGGCCGTTTGAGGAAACTGGTTGACGCCACTGGTGCTTACGTTGAAATTAAAAAATTAGCTTTAATTCTCCTAAATAAAGTACATGTACAATTTGTTTCAATAAATTTGAATATTTATTAGAATTTTATGTACATGTCTAGATACTTTTCACCCACATTGCATATCAGATAATAGGTATTTTTGCTGGAAATTAAACAAAATTACAGTCAAGGGCAGAAGGTGCAATTTTGTCTGTATGTAGTAAAAACTGAACAGGCATGTATGTATTCGTCTGTAGGTATTCTGGATACACTGGAAGGACCCAACATTCCACCCATCCAGAGAGTGGCCAGAGATGTTCCTGTTGTTGCGAATACTATAAACGCTACCATCAAGTCAATAGCTGCAATTGTACAGACACAGTGATTATATACTTGGCTTCTGGGTTGTTACACAGGCCAGAGTCAAGGTAGACTCTACAGAGCACCTTAAGCTTGAATTTAAATCTCACATAAATATCCTGATACTGTCAAACTGATCTTAAGGGATGCCCTTAGCTCAAGATGACAGTTTTGACACTATCCAAATCACTGTACACTTGTCTTTATCATTTTTGTTGCTAGGGGTAGAGACCGTTCCAAATGCCTACTTAATGTTAGAACAGTTTATTCAGATTGTGTGTGGCAAAACTTTTTATATCATCGACAAGAAAGACTATTTCATGATGCTGATAATATCGACTAAAATGATTTTTCAAAAGGTTTTAAAACTGCTGGCATTAAATGCAGCTGGATATTTGTGCACAGTCAACTTATATAAACAGAGCTCCAAAGCGTTCATTTGGCCTTTCAAGTGATTGTACTGAGAGAGCAAATGACATCACACAACACTTTAGTTCTGTTTTTAGATCTTGTTGCATAAGTTCTCTTTCCATAGTTGAAGAGATCTTTACAAGACTAAGTGGAGAAATCTTTGTCTTGATTGGAAGGCAGTGTGTAAATACAGAAAAAGAAGGATGCCTGTATTTTATTTGAAGGTGAAAAATATCTTTATGGTGCATGAGATCTTTTTTTCCTAATTCATTTTTTAACCCGCTATTGTGTTGTAGTCTGATTTTATTTAAAGCTATGGTTGGGGAAATGGTATGGCATATGTACTCATTGTTATCTTTTACATGTGATCATATTTAAAAGGGTACTGTAAAGAGAAAATAAGTGATTAAAACTCATGTTGTGCTTATGGTGTTATGGTATATATTTTTTTGGTAAAGGAATAGATTTACATTTATTAATTAATTTAGCAGATGCTTTTATCCAAAACGACTTGCAAATGAGAGAGCATTTAATGTTTTTCAACAAGCCTAGTCTAAGCTACATTTACAAGTAGAAATAGATCTGATGCTTGGGACAGCATGAAACGTATGGGTCTGATGTTAATGTGTCAGACATGTCAGACTGCAGTGAGGACTACTATAGATTAAATTTAAAAAATTAAATTTTTAATACAATTTACTAAAAATGGATGGCCATTATTTACTCACCTTCATGTTTTAAATGTAGAATTATTTAGGAATCCATATGCAGCTTTACACAGTCCAACTTACTATAAAGTCGATACATGCATTCAAAACAAAACCAAAATTTTGTTTTTTATAAACTATTTTTTTATCTTTTTTTTAGTTTTTGGAACCACATGAGGGTGGATAAATGACGATTTTAATTTTGTGTTCCTTCAAATGTAAGATTTCTATTTTTGTTGATAGGTTGGCTCAGGATAATTGCAATGAGTCCATTGAGCCTTGAGCTACATTAGGAATTAACTGTGTTCATTCTTGATTCACATTCCTTGCTGTCACAAAGATACAGCCGTGCAACCAGACACGCTATTGGTGTAATCGGTTATACCATCCACCTTTCCATCCTTAGACTGAGCTGAAAACAGGTGACATTCATATGAAACCAATCAATACATTATTCACAAGTCCACTGTACCACAGAGCTGCAATGTGCAACTTCTGCTGGGTGCTGTTGTTTATATGTTGTTTTTAAAAAACTATATTATACTGTATGGCATACAGTATGCCTGCTCAATAAACAAGGAAACACGCAAAGCCACTTTACATACATTCATCCAAAAAGATTTTAACCCAAAAGCTGAACTTAGTTCTCAGGTGTTATTTTTTATAAATGCCTGGTTGTTGTTTTTTTGTGTCACCTTTTATAATTTTGCATTTGTTTGCATCGTTTTACTGTTTTAATTTAGCTGAAAAGCAAATAATAAGCTGTTTAATGGCAATAGTTCCTATTGTGACAACATGCCCCTCTTTGGTGCCATGTGTTTCTTTCTACTTCCAAGACCCAAGTAATCATCCATTCACATGTTCACTAAATCTCAACCGCTCTTGCGTCGCCCATTTTCCCTACACGCGTTCAGCACTGAAGACGCCGTCTCCCCTCGTAGCCAATGCCAATCAGCCGTTAAGCGGATTACCTAAAGCCTGTAATCGATGTTCTTGCAAACCAAATACGTGTTTGGATGATGATGGTGGTGGTGGTGGTTAGTTGAGTATATTTAATGCGGACGTCATATAGTGTGTGTCCATAGAAACCGACAGCAGCAACAAACGAAGGCTGCAAAGGGTGAAGCCCGAAGGAACCTCAACCCTGTTGGGAATATAGTCGCGGAGGAAAGACAAAACTCTAAAATAGCATTACACCTTTCCGTGGTTTTTTGAGCCTTGAGCCATTGCACTGGCATAAGCGCTGGCCGAGCATCGGGTGCATTAAATATTGCACACCCATGCTCTTTCTCAGCTGCGGTAGGACAGTCGATGGGCAATGATGTCAGTAGCATGGAGACAGCGGAGGCTCTGAGCACAACAACTTCAAGAACTGCTCTTAAGCTGTAATTGCAAACAAGCAAGCCATTTACGCATTACATTGCTCCTACTCAAACCGGCTGTAGTGTAGGCTAAGTCGTTGTGTTGTCGGACGATGTGATCTATATAGGCGTATTGTTTGGTTGAAGTTCATGTCTATAAATATGGTTACTGTAGAACGTCTCTTTAACTCCAGGATCCATGATGCTATCCACCTGGCTCGTTAGTCGACTCTGACACCATCGAAATGCTGCCGGGCTCTATTCAGATAACGGGAGAGGCGCTGTCCGGTGCTGAAATCAAGGATATATGCGATAGCCTGAAGGAGAATAGTGTGAGACTTCTGTCTGTACGGGGCTGTCAGCTGTCCGATCGAGACTTTGGCCGTGTGTGTCGTGGCGTGGCGGAATCTCACTCTCTTGCTCAGTTGAACCTGAACCTCGGCGTAGTGTCCACCATCGGCCGAACGAAGCAGCTGGCAGATGCACTAAAGGCTAACAGATCCGTTCAGACCCTCTTGTAAGCAGTCTTAAAGTACAATATTAAAATGTATCGTTTATTAGTGCTGTTTGCTAAGACTATTAATATACACTGGGTAAGAGACTTTCCTAAATCCTTTTATGATATTAACCTATGTGTGTAAATCGTGCAGGTTGTTCATGAGAGGTGTAATGTTGCTATGAGACTTTTTGTCTGAAGATTTGTCTTTGGATTTGACTTGGACTAGTAAACTACACAGACCTCCTAAAATATGTTAAAAACCACCTAAAATATGCCAAAACCACTTGGAAAACATTTTATTTATACTTTGTCCACACCACATGTGAGACTAGTACTAGCCCACAACACATTAGCATTGTGACGGTGTGCATAGCATTGGTAAGGAGCGATTTTTACGTTTCTTTAGACAATATTAAAATTCCCTTTATGCTTTCCTCTCTGGGACTTGAACCCACAACCTTGGTGTTGCTAATGCTCTACCAACTGAGCTACAGGAACACTTACAGCAATTTTAATTGGTGCAATCTATTTATGTACTATACATATATTTACAAATCTATTTACACAGTGAATTGTGATTGGCATACCTTATATTAAACTGCTTTTGGAAAAAAAAGATGCTATCAGTTGATTATCTTTTGTTAAAAATCAAGAGCCAGGTGTCAAGACAAGGTTTCATCATGACACATCAAAGTAATCTTTGATGCTATATTTTGTAACACAGAAACAAAGCCTAAAGTGTAAACTTAAAATACTTTTTAGCTGCAAGCATGGTATTTCCTTTAGGGACTGTGAATGGAGCACAGAACATGATGTCCCTGCATCTCTGTCCACTTTTTTATATCCTCATAGCTTACACGGGAGTCCACTTTTAGATGCAGGACTGGTCACCCTGAATGGTGCTCTTTCTACTCACCCCTTACTAGTATCCTTGGACCTGGGGGATTGCATGCTGGGAGATGAGGCTGTACGCGTCATTTGTGGCATGCTGCCTCCGGACGGAGCCAAATCTGGTAAGGCATCTTAACGAGTAAACAGTGTTCAGTATCTATATATAATCCTCCCTAAATCAGACGCATTCAGAGTAAAGAGCAATTTATATTATACTGTATGATAGTGTTTAAAATCAAATTTACATAAAGCATTAGATGATTTGATGCTTTTTGTATTACAGTATTTTCAGTATTGGATACAATATAATTAATACAGCAAGACATATTTGTCTTTAACATGTGAAAGCCATACATTAATGAAGAGGAAGATGAGGACAATGAGGAAGATGCAGAATTATATCGGCTGACATGAATATCTCACGTAATTGTTTGTCCTTTGTCTGCAAAGGGTCATTCATATATACGCATTCGTTTTTTGTGTAATCAGGCCACAGTACATTTTGTTAGTCTTTCAGCAAACAGTGAGTTTTGCTTTTGTGTTTTTGATCATTTTTTGATAATTTTTGCTTTTGTGTTTTTGATAATTTGCTAATGCGGTAATGATGTGATATTTCTGTATATAATTTATTAAAACTGGTATATGATAGTATACTATATGTGTATCTAATTAAAAAATGCTGTAATAGTGATTGTATATGAATTCAGATTTATATTGCTCACAGCTCTGGTGCATTAACAGTATTTTTCTATGTGGTCAATAATACTGCTCAGGACTTAAAGAGCTCACACTGAGTGCCAACCCAGCCATCAGCACCCAGGGTTGGGCTCGTTTGGCCATTGCTGTCGCTCATAGCTCACAGTTGCGGGTTCTTAACCTTGACTACAATCCCTTAGGTAAGCAATTTGCAATCAAATAAACACTTTATTTAAATATAATACATTTTTGCTTATCAGCACAAATCTTTGAACTGTTTTTTTAAACAGTATATATATATAGAGAGAGAGAGAGAGAGAGAGAGAGGGAGAGAGAGAGAGAGAGAGAGAGAGAGAGAGAGAGAGATACAGTATTTATGTACAGTATGACCATTTCTCCCTAGTGAATGAAACTGTCACCCAAGCGTACAAATTTTGCTACAAGAAAATGCAGGTTTTGCATTTCTTTAACCTTTCTTTCGCACCCTGACTGCTTTGTCTTAGCTCTTCCTATTGATTGTGGGTTTCAGGGGATCACATTGCTGGAATGTTGGCTGTCGCTGTTGCATCTAGTCGAACTCTTGAAGTTCTGGACTTGGAGGGAACTGGCCTCACCAATCAGTCAGCACAGGTATATTCAGATGATATATGATGTATATTGGCACACATATTTTTATCATCTATGAATATCTTTTTATATTAAATAAATATTTCACACAGAAATGAAATTTCGTCAATTAATCACCCTCACACCCTCTCACTTTTTTTCAAACCTGTATGATTTTTATCAGACTTTATGAAGGATGTCTTTTTTTAGGTAATGGAAGCGAACGGGGACAGGTGCTAATAAAATCCATTATGCAGAAAAGCACTAAAAGAGTAGGAGGGGTTTCAGAATGAAATCTGTTTCTCACAAAAAGTTGTAAGACTATACAAGAGAGAGAGAGTAAATGAGTACTGAATCTTCATTTTGAGTGAAATATTCTTTTAATGTATACAATGTATCTTCAGTTGCGGTCTAAACCTCATTTCTTTCAGCTGGTCCATCTAATTTTCCCTGCATTACATATACAGATATTAAACTTTCTATTTATAAAATAACATGAGTAATCCTAAACCATTTCCTATTCCTATTGGACCTGCAGAAAAATAGTACTATAGGGGAATAATGGATAAGGCACAAGTTTAACACATAATTCCTCTGTTATCTTAAAAGCTGTCAATCTTTAAATGTTATCTTTGGAATTAGAAGTGCTGTACATTAGCAGAGGGGGATTATTTTTCTTCAAAACCCTCCACTAGAGGGCAAAGTTGTACAATTAAATACATGTGCATGCTCCCAGAGTTTGCAAACAGTGTTTACTGCTGTGTGTGCACTCCTCCTAATGGCTGTAATTACAAATGGTATGTTGTTCTTAAAAGAGTCTTTTATGTGTGTGCAAAAATACAGAGATGGAGAGGCTTTTAGCTCAAAGACAGTTATCAAAGATAACTGGCTGTCAAACAAAGTATAATATATCAGCTGAGACACCTATGCTTCCTCGATTATTCCCTGTGGCTCTCTGTTTATACCATTCTGTAACACCAATGGTCTTGCGGGTTGACACTTATGGCTGATCTGGACAGAAATTCATATTAACATGCTGTAGAAAAGAGTTTCTATTGGTTGTTGCATTGTCATATAGCATCTAAGCAGGGAGTGAAGCCCATTTGTTTAGTTTATTAAACTAAATATGTAATTAAAAATGACTGCAGAACTGAAACAACCATCTTTCATAAAATTCTAGTAATCCTCAACTGTTTAAGTGTACTTTCAGTGCAAGCACCTCCTCAAATTTCATTTAGGCACCTCAGCCACATAGTTCCAGTTTAGCTAAAGATCCAGAAAAGCATTTGAATCTCATTGTCTCTGCAGGGAGCCAGAGATGAGGGAAGCGTCTCTGTAATTACAATGGTTCTCAATTTCTGGAGAATCCATTCATTTCTACACCCAAATATCTGATGCCATGATCAGACCAGACATTCTGTAAATAAGGTTTACAGATCATATGCCCTTATTTATAAAACAAATTGCTGTAGTGTAAGAATACAACAGTCCTTAAAGGTAGTTTACTTAAAAATGTGAATTCCTTCAAAGTATTCCAAATCTGTAAGATTTTCCATAGTTTATCTTTAAAGACCTACACATTTTCAACATTCTTTAAATGTTAATTTTCCTCATGCACTTGCTTTCTCCTCTGTGGTCAGGTCTTCCTAGATATGGTGGAGAACTACCCCACCAGCCTACGTGTGCTGGTTCTGGCTGAGAATGATATTAGCCCTGAGCTGCAGCAGCAAATCTCAGATCTGCTTTCTGAAGGAGAAGAGGAAGAAGATAAAGATGGAGAAGCCCGTGGTAGCTCCGTGACCCCCAGGGAGAAACATGCCTGGGTTCCTCACAGCAGTAAGGGCTGACCCAGTCTCATTCCCTCAGCCTGTGCTCTTGCTTCCAGACTGTTTCAATTAGTTTTTTGGCTTTCTCCTTTCACTTTTTATGTGGATGACTGTCCTGAAGTAAATACTTCTAAGGGGCGTGGGCACAAGGGAAGTACAGAAATTCACATTTCTCATGCAATATTTAAGAGGAATTATGTGCTACTTATGAAACAGAAATATGAATTTCTTATAATGGCTTGGTTGTACGTTGTCCTCTGTCCTGTCTTTTCTGAAGTCAGTAGGTGTAAGGTTAGAATTTAAAGGAACAGTTCACCCATAAAAATTATGAAAATGAAAATTCTATTTACTTACCTGTACGAATTCCTTACATGGGGAAGATTGTCAATACACAACAGCTGAAATTTGGTTCTGTTCAGGGCTTCATATATTTTTATGGTGTTTTTCATCATGTTTGAGCTTAAATGACCCATTCCCTATTTCCTTATATACAGAAAAAGCTATCATGATATTCTTCTAAAAATTTGGTTTTTGGTTCAAGGAAAAAATAAATGTGTCATTTAGTGTCAAAAGTTTATATAATAGGGTGAGTAAATGGTACAATTTCATGTTTGGGTGAATTATGCCTTTTAGAAAGTCTCTTTAGACAAAGGCCAGCCATTCAGAGCTTATGTGTATTCCTTTTCCTGTCCTTACAGTAATACATAATACATTCAAACATTTCCCAAATTGTCTCTGACCCTTCCAGACTCCCAGATGGTCCTGATGACATCAGGACTGGGTGAGAGCTATTTGGCAGAGACAGAGATGTAATACTGGAGCTGCCTATGTTGTGCTTGCACTGTACAACAACTGCAAGACCACCAGTTAGTGTGTAACCTCTCACACCACACGACCTGTAGCACTTAGCGGAAGACAGTTCAAAGCCGGAACAAAAACCTTAAACACCAAGTGACTTAATACGCAATAGTGAATTATTTATTTTCCAGATGTACAGTCTATTTATAAATGAGTATTTAACCAATAACAGTATACTCTGATAGTTGAGCTGTATAGAGTTGATGGTGATGGCCTGATGTCTGAATAAATCAGTTTACATATTTTTAAATGGTTGTTGTGCCTTTTCTCATCTTGTATCTAACATCTGACTAGACTATTAAAACTTTGTGAAACATCTGACCAGACAATAAAACTCAGTGATATGAACTGTCAAAAAGCATTACACAGTTTTCTCTTCTGTGTCCTCTCTGGGCAGAAGAAGCCTGGAGTTTAGATCACAGTCTGGTGGGTAAAGTACTTGAGTGACTGTACTTCATCACTGTACTATATTTAATAGAGAATCTAGTTGGCCACAATTATGGTCATTTATCCTTGTGGAGACTCTCACAATGACTCTCTCATTGGGTCTCATTATGGGTCTTCAAAAGCTTGATAGATCTAAATGAAGTGTTTTTTATAGGCCGATACAATATGCACAGTCCCACCTGACCCTTGGACCTTTTTTCATGACCGCAGATGGCCCCTCTACCCCATCACACCTGGCTGTTTTAATCACACCGGTGTATGTGCTTTAGAAGCTTCAGTGAGGTGTCTGATGTTTTCTGAGCTGGTTGATGTTTCCATCTTTTCATAGTCTCTATTTGTATTCAGTTAATTGCCGAATACTCCTACTTTGAATAAATCTTAGCATTAAAAGTGCCATAGCACAATAAACAAAGGCTGACACTGCCCTTACAATTATAAGAGCCATGTTTTAGTTTTTTTTTGTTACAGCAGTTGCAGTGCAAAGCTGAAATTTGGTTAAAAGAAATATATATATTATTTAGAACAACAGTGATTGTAGTTTAGTAGTAATTTTTATACATGACCCTGCCCCCCATCTGGGTAATATGCTTAAAAGCATTTGGGTTTTAGAGATCGGCTTTTTTGATCATTGAATTCTTTAAAAACAGTATTCCTTTAATTACCTGTATATATACCTACCTTGTAATCTAGAGATTGTTCTTACATTTATGCATTATGCAGACTTACAGTTTATTCAAGTTATACATTTTGTCAGGGCATGTGCTCCATGGGAATTGAACCCACGACTTTTGCGTTGCTTGCGCAATGTTCTACCAACTGAGCTACAGGAATACCTAAAAATGTGTACTCTTAGTAATTCTAAAAAAACATTTTTAACATTATGTATATAACATTTTAAAATATGACTAAATACACAGCTCACATTGTTTTATTAATTCATAATTTTGTTTGAAAAGGAGAACGTACCCGCTGAGGTATCTCATTTTGATTTTAATTATGAGACTATCTGCTTGCATAAACTTAGGTAGGAATAAAAGATGCTTCAAAGATAAGTCCATTAGTCAGTATGGCTACAGTTTATGAATCAAAATGCAAAGCAGAATTCAAAAACACCCAAACTAAGGATCAAAATCAAGGAAACAAAACACAGCAACACTACAGTCAAGAAAGGACAAGACCTGTGCATCTAGCCATCGACACAACAGAGGTGTGTGTACATCTATATATACAATGCCAAAAGATACAATCAAATATTAGGCTTTCATTGCAACTAGTATCTGAGTGGTTTTCTAGGCCTAAGAATTTGTAGCTTCACTATGGAGCTCAGAATGTAGGCTACTTAAAGAACCAATACAAGATCTGCATCGATATAGCTTGTGCCTGACCCCACTCAAGTACTATAATAGCTACTGTTTCCTTTCATGAGTTTTACTAAGCAGCTCTCTGTTTGTGGTAAGGAATCAAATGCGGAAATGGACACCCAGTATCTTTGTCTATCTCCTCTCTAATACAGCAGCTGCAAGGAAAGACAAATTAAAAAGGAGATCATTGTCTATAATTAATGAAAGGTCTCTGATCAATCTACCATTCTGCTAAAAGACAGACAAATGGATGGCCAGTTTTCCAAGTGGGTAATGCTGTAATGAAAACTATTCACTCATGAATAGTGAAAACTGTTCTGTTCCTCCTGACAGGACGAAGAACTCATCATGATGAAACGCTCTTTAGTCTGAACTCTTCTCTAAAAAACTCTTCATAAAGGTTAAACCTAAAATGAAATATAATACAGCCAGGCAATGCACCGAAGTGGTAAATGAATTTTCAATCACCTGCAAACAATGTTTCGAGATGGGAAGAGGAATTAAAAAGCCAGTAATAAGGGTTTTACTTACTCAGTAGCTATTACATTTTTTAAAGGGTAATAACATGAAACAAGTAGTCCCTCATCACTTGAAATGAGTTGAATCGACCATGAAAGCAAAGTAACTACAAAATCTCAAAACTTCCTTCACAGCCAA